>QANX01001607.1:0-10598 GCA_003254975.1 Ochetophila trinervis
TTTTTGGTTTGTAAAAGGATACAAATATTTATGTTTGTCTGTGTTTCATTATTTTTAGTATGTGGACTATGAAATATAAATCAAATATATTTTTATTTTTTTAAAATAATTTTGAAAATAAGTTTAACATGTTAACGGGTTAAATAACGGATTGCACGATAAGTTTATGAACGAGTTTGGGTTTATATATTTCAACACGAAAGCTTAACAGGTCGGATTTGGGTAAGAAAATTTTGACACGAACACGAATACCACACAACACGAACATGACACGACACATTGCCAGATCTAATAATATCCATGATTCACAAATATCTTTTATTTAATTTTATTTGTTATTTGCTTTGCAAGTTGTCATTCTGTAAGATTACTACAATATTCAAAATAGGATTAAAAATATTGTTTCCTTCCTTTAGAAAATCAGTCGTTTATCTTTTTTACCAAAGAAAGGGAAAAAGAATTAGTATGTTATCTTTTTTTTTGTTAAGTCAATCTATTATCTCGTAATTTCTTTTAAGGCCAATAAAAATTGACGATTGAAGTTTCTTTACTGGGTTTCTACTTCAGTTGATATTTTCAATAGGAAAAAAATATTTTCTAATATAATGGAAAAATCTAATAAAATCATACCATAAAATATTAAAATTGAAGGAAAAATATGGTATAGATTTATTTTGGCATTATTGCAATTCTAATGAAGGAAAGAACGGGTAAAATCACTATTTTGGCATTAGTGCCAGTTTTAATTAGTCCGATTGCCATATAGAATTTGGCAACATACCTTAATTTATGGATTACTAGATTATGTATGATTATGATTGTCCATTTATACTAGCTAAAAGTTTTGGTCTCTTATTTATTAATTGGTCCGATTAGCATTATGAAATTTGGCAACAAATCCTAAATTCCTTTTTTAATTGAAAACAGAAAATTAACATTATTTTATTTATTAATGTTACAAAAATAATCTTATTCTATTTAATTAATGCGAACAAAATCTTAAAAGAGATTTTGGAGGGAGTAAAATTTTAATATATTATATAGATGGAGCATATTTTGAAAGTTGAGAGGGTATTGGTACCAATTTTAACATTTAAAAGGAAAAATGCAACACCTCCAATAGCTTAGGATACATTGTGCACATAAGCCGTTTAATTAATAAGGTTGGACTTATTATTTAACAGTAAATATAAATGGGTTAATTTTATAGGTTTTTAATATAATATTATAATGTACATTTATGAGAGAGTTGAATATATATATATATATATATATATATATATAGTTTTGCTATAAACCACATATGTTGGAGATCTTACGGAATCCAATAGATGGTTTTTATTTTTATATTTTTGATTCGTTTTTAGTTTTTTAGTTTTTACTAAATATTTTTAAATGCTATAAATTTTAAAATCTACCAAAAAAAATAAAAAAGAATAACAAAAAAATATAACTAAAACATCGTAACATACCTAATTGTTGTGTTTTGTATAGTATTTTTTTTTTAAATTCAATAGTTTTAAATGCTATAAAGTCCAAAGCAAAAAAAAANTTGCTTTGTCTATCAACTCTATCAAACTGATATAGCAAAAAGTAAAATAGATATACTTAAAGATGTTCTCTGTTTTCAAAAGATCCATTAGATAGTATGAATCACCAATATGATCATTATCAAAAATATAATTTTATTTAAAAAAAAATAGATCAATATATCGATATCAATAATTTATTATATTCTTAGATTTCTATGTGTTTATCTATTTAATATGGCAATACATATAACCTTTGGAGATTAACTTTTTGACTTAACTATCTATTAAGTAGAAATCTAAATTCTAAGCCACATAGAAATGAAAACCTTCTAAATAATATACTACACTTATATATATACTGCAATCAACAGGGCCGTTAAATATATTAGCTTCCTTTTTATTTAATTATTTTAATTTATCCTTCCTAATCTGTTTAGTTTCATGTGTTAGTGCTTTATTTTTTTTATAAGATATAAATCTAAGAAAAATGAACCCATATAGTCAAATAAATTAATATGAGAGCATGTGGATCTGATTTTTAGTTTTTAAATGTCAATAAATCTCTAATTCATCAGAAAAATAAATGTCAATATATCTCCATTATAAGCTGGGAATTGTCACCAATTCATCAATTTTGGTTGGTTTTTAAATTAAATTGGACCTATTTTTTAAAATTAAATTTAAAAATTTGATTTGAAAAGTTTATATTACAATATTTACTATGCCAAAAATGACGATCTACGACACTAAATATGCGATATGAAAAAAAATTTGAGTAAAAAATAATTTCCAACGTAAAACTATTATATCTACCTTATTGTAACGAAACAACGACACAACTATATTTAGCGCTATATATTCTCCAATTGTCTCTAAAAATTTGCACGCCAAATACAATTCGCACACAAAAAGGTAATTTGTCGCTAAAATAAGAGGCACCAAACCTATTTCTCGACATTAAACGAACTTGTGTTGCTAATTGAGAGACATATAGCGACACATGTGTCGCTAATTTAGAGGCATTTAGCAATACAAATAGCATTTGTTTATGTGTGTGGAAATCCAAATTAGTGACAAAAAAAATTGTGTCGCTAATTTAGAGAAAAATCATGAAGCATGAGTCGCTAATTAAGTAGGAAAGTCCAAATTAGCGACACAAAAGATGTCTTGTTAATTTAGGGACAAATAGTGACACAACTAATCCAAATTAGTGACATATCCATTGTGTCGCTAATGTTGGGAAAAATAGCGTCGCATGCTTTGCTAATCAATACACAACTATCAAAAATCAATTTACACCTACCAAAAGATAAAGTCATACTTACCATTTTCTATCTATAAATACATGCATTCTCTCTTTTATAATCCACACTTCATTTTCATACAACTGTATATCATTTTTGCCTTCTATTTTAAAAGAGTTTAAGCTAGTATTCTAAATTATTCATAAATTCTTAAAAAAAAAATCACATATTCATCTTAAAAGGAAAAAAAAATCTCATTTTTGCATACATATTCTTTATATTTTTCCTCTTCGATTTAGCTGATACTCTTTCAAAATAAAAGCAATAATGAAATATATTTTTTATCATTATTGTCTTTTATTTGATCAACCCACTATAAATCATCGATCTATGTGCCTCAAGTAATTCACCTATCTAAAGATCAATTATTTTATTCCTAGTATACTAGATGTGGGTCCAAGATGGATGGCCGAAAATGGCAACATACTGGTTTTGACTTGGACAAGGTTAGCCATCATCTTCTCGCTTGGCCATTTTTCATTTGCCGAGATCAATGAAGAATTTATGTAAACGTATTTAGTTCTGAGAGATTTTTTGTTATGCAATGTCAATAAAATAGTAATATTTAGTATGTGTAATTCGAAATTTGTTTGTAGTATTACTCAATATATATATATATATATAGTCACATATAGAAAAGCACTTTAGGAAGATTTAACATAATATAATATCCTTTAATAAACAAGATTTTATGTTCAATAAGCAATATTGTTCAATAAAAAAAGATTTAATAAAATAATTTAATATAATATTGTTAAATAAACAAGATTTTATGTTTAATGTTATATGTATCAAAATATTTATTGAATTTATTTATCAAATAGCACGTGTTAAAATATTATTAATTAGCATATTTATATAACTTAAATTGAACATTTTAAATGAATCAATTCAACTTTGCTACATCATTTACCACATTATTTGCTAAATAAATTTAATAAGTATTTAAATCTAAAATTATTAATATTCAAAATATTACAAGTCCTAAATCAATTCATTTATAATGAAAACTGTTAAAAATGTTAATTTGCAACTCAATGAGCAAAAAAATAACTTTTCAGTTTTTTCTTCTATCTGAACTCACCATTTTAACCATGTAAAAAAATAAAATAAAATTTACCATTAGCGACACAAGTCATTGCTGAAAGTTTTTCACAATGAGTTGCGTTGCTAAAGTTTATGAACACCAATAGCGATGCAAATCATCACCGAAAACTTTGCTAAAGTTTATAAATTTTCCATAAAAGTATTTAAAATTATTCTTCTAAAATGTTGCCGTTTGTGACAAATTTGAGACATTTTTTTAATATGTGTGTTGTGAATCGGAGATGGATTATCGACGTGTTTTGAACTTAATTCACACCTATCAAAAATCAATTCACACTTACCAAAAAATAAATTTGCACCTACCAATTTTTATCTATAAATATGTATATTCTTTTTTTCACAATTCACACTTCATTTTCATACAACTTTTATATCTTTCTTGCCTTCTATTTTGAAAGAGTTTAAGTTGGTATTCTAAATTATTTAGCCAAAATTCTAAACCCAAAATGAAAAGAAAGAATGAAATATTCATCCGACAAAGAAAAAAAAAATTTCAACCATGCGTATATATTATTTATGGTTTTTTCTCTTCGATTTAGCTAATACTGTTTGAGATGATCGACCCACTATAAATCATCAATCTATGTGCTTCCGGTAGTTCACCTACCTAAATGTCAGATATTTCATTCTTAGTACACTAAATGCGGGTCCAAGATGAATGTTAGAAACTGGCAACCAAACCAGTTTCAACTTGGACAAGACTCACTATTATCTTCTCACTTAGTCATTTCCAATTGCCAAAATCAATGGAGAATTCATGTAAATCTACTCGCAAATTATTTGTTATGTAATATCAATAAAATAATAATATTTTGTATTTGTTATTCGAGATATTGTTTGTTATGTTTGTAAAAGCAATATTAAAGTCTTCGATTAGACGGTGTTTGTTATGTACTGTTAATAAAATATAATATTTTTTAAATTTATCATCCAAGATTGTTTGTTGCATATTGTTAATAATTAATACTAATTTTAATTACAAGTTATTTTATTAATTTAAAATCCCATTTATTTAAATAAATCAAACAATAATATATTCATATCTATCATTTAATAAATATTTATATTAAATATTTTCATACTTCTAATTACTGTTTATAAAAATAAAAAATTAATTCACCCAAAAAAAGTTACAAATATTTGTGATGCACTGGGTCACTAAATATATTTTAGCGTAAATTGTTCTATTTTTTTTTAATTAAAGTTATAATTTAAAATAATAATATCTGATTTACTATAATATTTATCAAATTTGTTAATTACTTACCAAATGGTGGAGTAATAGTTAATTGTTTTATTTTTATTTTCTTTATTAATTTAAAAATTCACTTATTTAAATAAGTCAAACAATAATATATTCACATCTTTCAGTTTATAAATATTTCTATTAAATATTTTGATACCTCTAATTAATGCTTATAAAAAAAAATTTACTTCACGAGGAGAAAAAAATTATAAATTTGTGATGCAAATTGTTCTATTTTTTTTTTAATTAAAGTTATATTTCTGGCTGAAAAGTTTTAGAGACACATTCTGTCGTGAAATCATTTATATCGTTAAAAAATAGTTGTGCAGCTCATCAGCGTTGCTATTTGGGAAATTTGCGACGTAGTGCGTCATTAAAAGTAATCCAACTAATTTACAGTTTAAACTAAATAGTGACGAAATTCATCGCTACATATTTCTACAATTTGCTATAATTTTTTTCAATTAACTTTTCACCCGATGAGTCTACCAACTTCAATTAAATAACTCATTTAATATTGTCACACAACTCCTTATATTTTATTTTTATAGCTTTCATTGAATTTCTGCTTCATATTCTTTGTTTTCATTTTCTCAATTATTTTTCTTTGCGAAATCATCAATCCAAGCTGAAATCGGCAACCTGATCCACTATGTTATATAGCGAGTAAGTTTTCACATATATATACAATAGTATTTATATTGTTTGAAGCAAGTAGTTTTTATTTTTTATTAATTAATTTTTATTCATGTATGTGTTTTTTGTTTTGTTTTGTTTTTGTTTACCTTTATATATAGGCATATTAAGATTATTGCATTAATTAGTACAATTGAGGAATGGATAAGTCATGGATATATTCAGATAGATGATCATGTCAATTTGCTAAAGGTGTGAATGAAATATTTAGAGTTTACTGTGAAAAATATAGGTGATTGTAATGCCATCCGGTGTCCTTGCATGAAAAGTGAAAATATTACATTGCATTCTCTTAATGACATAAAATGTCATATATATTCTAACAGGTTTGATAGCAATTACTATCGATGAATTTGGCATGGAGTTGAGACATCTTTATAATTTGATAATCTAGATTAGAGTTTAATGAAGATGACAGTGGTAGTGACGAAGATAACAACATTGAAATGACCTGTGATGGCTTTGATAATTTTGATAGTGATATTCTAAATAATCCTAATAAATTTGCTTGTTTGTTGGAGGATTCAGAGAAACGTTTGTACCTAGGATGCACAAATTTTACCAAATTATCGGTTGTTGTCAAACTATATAACTTGAAGGAAAGATATGGACATTCTAACAAGAGCTTTGATGCACTGTTGAAGTTTCTATATGAGATGCTAGCCTGTGATAATGTTTTGCGAACATCTATTTATAATGTTAAAAAGACTCTAAATGCATTGGGAAATAAGTATGAGAAGATACATGCTTGCCCCAACAATTATATTTTGTTTAGAATGCAATATGTAGATCTGAGTCTATGTCCTAAATGTGGATCATCTAGAATGGAAAATTGAAGAAGATAACATTGTTATCAAAACACCATTTAAGATTTTATGATACTTTCTACCTATTCTACATTTCATAAGGATGTTCTACAATGTTTCAACTCATCCACCAAGCCCCAACCAAAACCAACAAGACTTTCTTCTTTCTCACTTATTTCTCTATCTTCTTTCTCCTATTCTATTCATCTTCCCCCTCCTTCACCACGCCACCTTCATTGTTGAAACACCCCTCCTCCACCTCTTCCACACCGCCGCCAAAACACTTCATCTCCTCTTTCTCCACCACGTTGTTGCCGCGGAACCCACTGCTCCTCCTCCTCCACGCCACCGCCGAGTTTGCCTTTCCTCTTTGTGAGTTACTTTTATTTATTTTTTGGTATTGTATTATTTTTTTCATTTAGTAAATTATGAGTATTTGATTTTGGATGTATTTATGCTTTTGGACATCAATACAACATGTTTGCCCATGGATAGAATGTTTGGCCATGTATATCATGGTATTTGTAGGTATTTGATTATTGGGTATTTTGTGGGTAGATCATGTTTGGCCGTGTATATCATGCTCTTAGACATCAAAATCGTTGTTATGGTGTTATATGAGTATTTGATTATTGGATATTTTGTGGATATATTATGTTTGGCCATGTATATCATGCTTTTGGACATCAAAATTATTTTATGGTGTTATGTGGGTATTTAATTTTTGGCTTTTGACTCATTTCCATGTTGCACATGTATGTTGTTATGGTGTTATGTTAATTGACAGTGTTACAAATTTATATGTAAAAGGCGAAGCATTAGGACCATTTAAACACTGAAATAATATGTGACACATTAGAACCATTTAAAAATTTAAATAATAGGCAATATATTAGGACTATTTAAAAATTTAAATGATAGTCGATGCATTAGGACCATTTATTATTTGCAATGTATACAAAGTGTAATTTGGGACGTTCACTAAAAAGTGGAGATTGTTCAAATTTGTATTGATATTATTTATGATCGTAAACTGTTTGTGTGATACAAATTGATGGATGCATTTGAAGATATCATTCTCCCACCCGATGAGCCTTCATCCACTAACTATGTCCTCGACCCTAGCATTCAAATAAGAGGAAAGGTTGATAACCTACAATGATGGAAGGTTTTAGAAATGAGGCTTCATGTGAAAATAAGCAGTTACAGTTAGATTAGAATGAACATGGAGCTCATCTAGACAAGACTATTGGGCATATGAACAGTTTTAATGACTCACTAACTCATTCCATGATACCTATTTCCATTAAAAGTTGGAACAACATGTATTTTTGGTTGAAAGAAAACCTATGGGGTGAAATAAAGGTATTCAAGTGTAATTTCTTTCTTTAAGTTAACCAATATCGTTTATTATGTAATTAGTTAGTTCATTTATTAAATATGGAAAATATTCTATAAGAATATTCTAGTAAGGATGACTCAAGCAGAGAGAAGAATCTAAAAGATTGTGATGGAAAATGGATGAGGTTTAAGCATTGGTTATATGACAAGTATGTGAGCCCATACTTGGCGACAACCGAGGTTTTCAAGCACCCACCTACTTGCACAAGTATAATTTCATCATGCAAGAACACTGGAATAAATTTATCAACCATAAATTTGATGAAGAGTTCAGGGTTACAAATTAGATAGTTTGACATGTTTTCATTGTGCAATTCTCATCTATATATAATTAAGCTTAAAGTATATGATTAAAAATTATACAAATTAAGTTTGGATCTTTTTTCAAAAAGAAAAGGAAAAAAATATCCCCATCGACTTGGCAGTAAGGGATATTTGCGGTCAGAGATTGACATGGTACGTACTATTTATTAACAATTTTGTGGTTATTAATTTGTATCTTTTTTATCCAAAATTAGTTACCTATTTATATTACTTAATTTGTAGCAAGCTAAAAGAGGCACCATAGGACCCATAGAATGTGAAAACTTTTGGATATGAGTAAGAACAAAAAATGATGAAAAAATAAACAACACAGAAGTTAAGTCCATTTCGGAAAACATTGTGAGTTATTTATAGAAATAAATTTATATATATATATTATATTTTTAATGTATTATCTATAATTAATTCCAAAATTAATTTTATAGAATGCTTTGAAGAAGAATGCTATTGAAAGCACTCTTGATGCCTTTCTTCGAAATGATGTATTTACACAAGCCCTTAGATTCAAAAAGTATGCCAGTCGGCTTCAAGGAAAAGGAAAATGCTTTATGTAAAGAATTATTTCAAAACAACATGGCAAAGCACACAAAAAAATAAGAAAGAAGCCAATGTAAATTGAAAGATTGAGACCCAAAATGCAAGGATAAAAAAAATGGAGCTCTTCCTGACCAGTCTGTTTGATGTTGTCTGGAAGAGAGGAGTACTGGAAAATATTGTTGATCTCGTGAGCCTATGTTGTATTGACCTACCACCGCAAACACCTGTACAGGCTTCGCATGGAGAGGCAGGTTCTTGCAATACTCGGGTCGATGATGTTAGCCTACTTCCGCTACATCAACTGTACCATCTATTGGTCCTACACCTATACTACAAAAGGTACATGTACAAGTAATAAATCCTTACACTGTAATGATATTATTTCTTACAACCTATTTAAAGTTTCTAACATGTGTCTGAAATTCAAGACCTTAAATTTGAGCTTGCAGAAAATACAAGAGATAATATTATGGCACCTAGCGATTTGACAATGAATAGTGCAGTGTGTCATGATGTATATCTAGGAATGGAAAATGTTAGAATCTATATGGATGGAGTGATTTACCTCTTTACGTTGTTACTTATACCAGCATTTGGTATGGTTTACATACGTAAGGCAGGCATTCGTGGTGGGGCTTTGAAGACTTATTATTCTACTATCCGATAAGGTATATAATAATGCATAAAATTGAAACTTGTTTGCATTATTAATTTTTTGTCTTTTGTGATACTAACATGTATTTTATTTTGATTATGGGAAGAGGAAAAACTTGAAGAGCAAACAAGGGATTGTAACTGGATCAAATAGCTCACACAGATCCCAAAGTCTCTACGAGTACCAGACGAGTTGATATATGGTGATGCTGTTGTTGATGATGCCGGCTCAGTAGAATTTAGCCCTGCACTATTAGAGTTGTGAAGACACATCGACCCTTATGACAGTTATGTCCGGTAGTCGATCTCCTTAGCACCAACAATTATGGGGTATAAAATATGGATATCCATATCAAATAAAGATATCCAAGATTTTTATTATATGCAAGAGTTACAAGCGTCGTGCATTTTGTGCAACATAAGGTACGTAACTCTAACTTTATTGCATTTATTACTTATAGCTATATTACTACAGTTTGTTTTAAAAAATTAATTATGCTACTTACAAAATAATAATTCACTGGCATTTACATTCTAGACTGATGGCGAACAACTAGAAAAGTATTGTTTTATACTTCTTGATGATATTACTAATGTAGAAAGATAAAATTCCAATAAGCAAGAACTGAAAAATTTGATACAATAGAAAGATGCATCAAAATGTTAACTATGGCTTTTTCTGTATTGGTCAACTTATCTAAGGTTTTCTAATAATAATTATTATTTGAGTTTCACTAATTATATACACATAAGCATGATTTCGTTTTGTTTATATTTTTAGTTCCATTAGATGTTGGGTATTGTTGACCCATATCTAGGCACCGTATGGTTTTATGATTCGCTTCCAGAGAACAATCGTAAGCGTATGGCTGACTTTAAGAGTTTGTAGGATAGGTAAGTCTGAATAATTAATATTACTTAGTATTTAATTTAATTAAATTTAATAATTAATACTTAAGAATGCTATTATTTGAGTTGATATACATATATA
>QANX01001608.1:0-58652 GCA_003254975.1 Ochetophila trinervis
TTATTTATAAATACGCTTAGGAAATTATAAAACAATAAATAAAACTCTATATAGAGAGTGAATTTGGCTCTTCACATTTAGAGAGTCAAATTCCACTCGTTATTTTAAGTTTTTAATTTAAAGAGTTCATTGAAGCTATAAAAAAAAATATAACTCTTTAAAATAATAAAAAAATAAAATTTTTGAATGATCCAGTAAAAATACTCTAAAAGATTCAAACGAACTATGAATTTCTGAATATGCTATCAATATAGGGAAGGCTAGTTGTGTTGTACGTCGCTGAAACATCAAATGGGGCTTACTCTATGGCCTTAGATATATGAGAGAGTTGGGGTTTAGCAAAGTTCAAGTGAAATTTGAGAACGAGGGCCTAAACCTAATCAATGTCTGGAACACATACATAATTATAGGACGCAACGTTCATAACAACGAAGGAGGGTGCACGTGGCAATTCCTCGCATGCCACAGAACCCCTTACAACCACGAGAAAAATCAATTCTGGAAGGACGTGCACAAGTTAATTGAAGATCTACACCTTCTTTGGATCGTGTTTGGAGACCTAAATGAAATCACCAAGGAATATGACAAATTAGGAGCTAAGAGTTTTTGGAAGAAGAGACTCTACCTAAAACTAGTCATGGAGTTTTTGGGGGCAATCAACCTTGGCTTCATTGGAAGAAGATTTACGTGGGTTAATAATCATGCAGGAGAAGGTTTAATCAAACAAAGGCTAGATAGGGCTTTTGCCGATAAGGAATGGCTCTAATCCTTCCCTATGGCTACAGTGACACACCTTTAAATGGAGGCCTCTAATCATTGTCCGATCCTCATCAAAACTACAAATCCAAAAAACAAGGAGAGACGTCCTTTTAGGTTCTTCCAGGCTTGGACTTCCGAGCCATCCTCTTTTGAGGTCATTCACCGAGCCTGGAACGGAGATCTAAGACCAGGAATGAAATGTCACCAACATTTCAAAAGTTTGAGATAAACTACATATGCTCTAAAAATATGGAACAGAGAAGTTTTTGGATATGCCAACAAAAGGATTAACAGTTTAGAAACAGAGCTTCAAACCTTGCAAGAACAAGAAAACCCCAATATGGCCTACCATGAGGAGATTCAAGATAATCTATGGGTTCAAAAGGACATAATGGGGTCGATCAATCGGCAAAAATCTCAAGAATTGTGGCTGAAGAACGAAGACAAAATCTCAAAATTCTTCCACGTTAGCACTCTAGTTCGGAGGAGACACAACCGAATCAATGCCATTGACACAGACTCAGGATGGATCACTAATGAGAGAGAGATTGCAGAGGCTTTCATAACCAACTTTAAAGAGCTTTTCGAATCTTCCAACCTAGAATACCAAGAGGAGCTTAGAAATTTCGGTGAGAGAGTGATTACGGATGCAAAAAACTCTATGCTAACGAACATCCCAAACTTGGCTGAGATCAAGCATGCAGTGTGGAGCTTACATCCCTTCAAGAGCCTAGACTTGACGGCTACTCAGGCACATTCTACCATACTTACTGGTTGACAGTCCAAAAGAAGTCTCAGGCAGGGGGACCCAATATCCCCCATGCTTTTTATTCTCTGCTCGGAGTTTCTCTTTAGACTCTTCAACAAGGAGGAAGGTCAAGGAAAACTGCACGGAATTAAAATTGACAAAGGAGCCCCAGCAATACATCATTTGATGTATGTCGATGATCTCTTAGTTATGTGTCGTGCCAATGAAGCTGAAGCAGAATCAATGAGGAATTGTATGGACAATATTGTAGATGGTCAAGCCAAAAGGTCAATGAGGAGAAATCCCATTTTTTTCTCAAAAAATACCAAAAGACTTACAAAAAGTATAATTAAACAGGAGTTAGGCCTAAAGAGATGGGCCTACAAGGTATCTACCTAGGCAATTCCCTGGTGCTCGGAGCTAACAAAAGAAAATAATTTGGAAGGATAAAGGAGAGAGACCTTAACAGGGTTCAAGGTTGGAATGCTCAACTCTTATCTAAGGCAAGGAAAGCTACTCTCATCAAAACTGTAGCCCAGGCAATTCCCTGTTACACAATGTCTACCTTTTTCCTCCCTAAAACCTTCAGCAATGAGCTGAGTTTTATTCTTCGTAGATTCTGGTGGCAAGTGAATCCAAACTCTATGAGCTTTATGGCTTTCATGAAATGGAAGGAGTTATGCAAGCCCAAAGAAGTTGGAAGGCTTGGTTTCAGGAGATTCTCGGATATAAACATGGCTCTTCTATCTAAACTCACTTGGATGATAGCTAGTGACAAGGATTCCCTATGGATCCGATGCTTCAAGGCTAAGTACCTAAAAGGAAAATCTATATTTGAAAGCAAAATACTAGAGGCTACTCGTATGTGTGGAAATATATTCTAGCAGGAAGAAAACCTATCCTTAAAGGAGCCAGGTTTAAATTGGGAAATGGCTATGGGATTAATCCTTGCAGGGACCCGTGGTTGCCCCACTTGGAAGATGGCATACCCAGATTAAAGGATGGGATCAACCCCGACTGTGTGAGGAGAGTTTCTCAGCTTAAAGACCTTATGTTGGATGACTGGGATGTTTAGAAAATCATGTCTCTCTTTGAAGCAGCTTTTGCCAATGCCATCCTCCAGGTCAAGTGGACTAACTCCAGTAATGAAGACATGCTGATTTGGAGAGGCAATGACCTTGGTATTTTTTCGGTGAAAGACAATAGTTACCTTCAGTTGGTTAACTATAACATCAATGATAATGAGTGGGCCAGTATATGGAAGCTTAAATCCACAAAAGACTAAAAGTTTTCCTCTGGAGAATGAAAGCTAAAGTTATTCCGACAAACTGGGCAATTTGGCAAAGGACTCAGAGAGGAAGAGGCAACTGCTTCATATATGGCATTGAGAAGGAGACTTTTTTCCATACCTGTTATGAATGCTCGAATGCCAAAGCTTTGGCTTTTGGAAGCCAATGGGGTATTAAGTTTGAAGAATGGGGTTTTACAACTTTCGAACAAATCATCAGTTTCATTATAAACCCTCCAATGAATCTAATCCCCCCGAGTTTTTCGAAGGAAAATCTAGTGGTGTTGCTCATTTCTTTGTTTTATATGATTTGGAACCGAAGGAATCAGTCCAAGTTCAATTCCCAGCCCTTTTTTTGCCATGCAATCAACCGTATGGTCAAGGAATACTAGGAGTTTAGAAATGAGGAAGAGCCTCAGTTTGATGGGAATTTTTCTGATGGTTTTTGGACTCCCCCGGAAGGAAGAAGAGTCAAAATTAATATTGATGCTAGTGTTAAAAGAATGAGTGATTTTGGTGCTTTTGTTGTTAGAAATGCTAGAGGTCTGATTATCCATTATCAAGCCAAGGCTTTGCTATTCTCCTCGGTTTTGGAAGCAGATGTGGAAACGCTTGAGTGGGCTACCTCTTTGGCAATATATATGAATTGGGATCACATTGATTGGTCGATGGACGCAAAAAAGGCGGTTGATCTCATTAATTCGGACAATCATAGGGGATGGGGTACGGTTATGCTCATCACCAGCATTTGATTGAGATTTCTCAGCAAGGATTGGAAACTTTGTTGGAACCCCAGGCGAACCAATGGACTAGCTGATGCTATTGCTAAGTTTGCTTTAAATTTAAACACTTCTCTTTGTTTTAGTTTGAATTTGTCAGAGGCTATTCTAGACCGTTTTGTTCAATTGGCATTCTTTGATTTTTTGGTCCCCTCCTCTGACGAGAGCTTGGGTTGCAGGAGTAGCCTTGTAAGGTGGCCTTGGTTTCTCTCATTTTTCTGTCTTTGTTTAGGCCTTTGGACCTTTTTTTGTTAATGCAATTTTATTAACCAAAAAAAGTGAAACTTAGAGAATGCCTAAAAGTGCTGTGGATTGTTTAAGCTAGGATAAGTTAGGTTCTTATGTTTTTTAGAAAGCTCCTAACGAAGTAGAAAAATATCTGATTTCTGATTGTAAGGGAATGTTTTCTTTCATAAATATTAATACAGTGTGTTGACTTTGAGCATGTGGCTCCTCTTCTAACCAAAAAGAAAAAAAAAAATAGATGAAAAAAAGGGCATTTAATCTTGAAAAATGAATTAAAAATATTGTGAAACTACAATTTTATGTTAATTAATTTGCATATTACTAAAAGCAATATAATTTTTTAAAAATCCATGCATGATATGGTTTACGATTTAAACATAGTAGACAATGCACTGTAATATAGTTATAGTATATTGGATAAATGATTTTAAATTTGAATTTAACTTTATTAATGGTGCCCGACGATCTAATATCCATGATAGTAGACAGAAATTTTTAATTTTCTTCACTAAAAAATATAGAAAGACAATTTTTTTTGTCAATACCTTGTAATTTTTTGTCCTCACTTTGATTTTTTAACAATATAATACGTTTTTTTTTATAATATTATTTACCTTCTCTCATATTTATTATAAAAATAATTATAGTGACGTCAAGTTTTTTACAACTTGGTTATCAGATGCGGCAAGAATGATGTTTTATTATTTTATTGATTTATATTAAGTATATATATATATATATATATTTTTTAAATTAATAAAGTAATAACAAATATTTTTATTGAAATAAATAACAAACAAATATAACATATATAATTAATGCCACATTATTTTGTTATTAAGTTGTAAAATACGTGTAGCATTATTATTTTTAAAATTAAATTTATTTATATAAGAATTTTTATAATTAATTTGTATAATTTTAAATTTTTGTCAAATTTAGTTAAAATTGATGAATTTTATTAATTTAGAAGTTATATATACAGCAAATTACTTTCAAAATTATTTTTTATTTATTTTTAATTATATCAAAAATTAAAAAAAAAACTATAAATAAATTTTAAATTTTCTTTCATGTTTTATAAGTTTTAGTACAATAAAAACTGAAAAAATTAATTTTGAAGGTAATGTGCTATGCATATAATTTCTAAATTGATAAAATTTGTAAATTTTAATTAAATTAGACAAATGTGTAACTTTTTTTAAATTAAAAGATATCAACTGCACAAATTAATTATAGAGATCCCTATGTAAATAAATTAAATTTTAAAAATTACTAAAGTGTATAATTTTTTTTTTCTTTTTCGATGAATTCCAAGAGTTTTTTCTTTTTCTTTTTTAAAATCAATTCGAAGAGATTTGCATATAAATAATGCAAAATTTGTTGAAAAATATTACTATAATCATTTTTCTTTAAAAACGCATTGTTTAATTAGTTTATTATTATTTTTTCAGAAATAAGAATCATACTGTTTAGTCTTACTTTCAAAAAAAAAAAGTTTAGTTTATTTGTTATTTATTTTTTGTTCGTTTTATAATAATATATTGTATGCAAATAAATATTAATAGAAAATATAAGAAACAGAGAGTATTTTATTTTGAATTAATTCTATATTGATAAAATAAATTAATCAAATTTTTAGTATGGATGAGTTAAATTATTTTATTTATTTTATTTTTCATGATTATAAAGAATTGTTAATTAATAAACTGTTATATTATTGAGTAGGAGTGTGCAAAAAAAAGTCGACCAACCAATAAAATCGACCGATTCAATCCAATCCAACCTAATCCAAGTTGTTTGAATCGGTTATTTTAGTATAATTGAATTAGATCGGTTTTGACATTTAAAATCAATAATCAATTCGGTTCGGTTTTTAATGTTAAAAACTGATAAAACCGATCCAAACTAAACTGATTTTTTTACAAAGCATATAACAGTTAATTTAATATTACTAGTATGTAGACTTTGTTATATTAGCTTAAATTTGAAGTTAGATTACTGGATTATTGTATTAGTATAGTAATTTTGTTTTAGTTTAATATATTTATTTGTTTTGTTATTTTTTTTTATTATTTATGTGTTAGGTTTTGAAAAAAAACATATTTTTTTATAGATTATTTAGTGGATAACTTTATGTGTTAGGTTTTGAAAAAAAAAATTTTTAAATAAAATTTAATCACAATAAATTTTTAAAATAAAAAATAGCTCAAATGTTAAATTTTTAAAATAAAAAATGTTTAAAAATTAAATGTTAAAAAATTTAAATTTTTTCAATAAAAATTAAAGTCAAACCAATTATTCAAATCGATCTAATCTAATTTCTAATTAAATTAAATTTAATATATAAATCGATCGAATTAGATTGAAAAAAAAAAATTGACTTTTATGAATATTAATATTGAGAACTAAAAATTAATAATTGTAGTATTGCGTTTATTTTGTTATAAAAAAAGAGAGTATTTCATTTTACGAGCTAATTTAATTTCCTTTGATTTGCTCTGCTTCATTGAAACTGCGCCGAAGCTCCACTTCGTCTTTGTCCTTCTCTCATATGCTCTCTATCTTCTCAGGTATCAACGCCGTCGTTTTCCCTCTAGGCACCTCCGCAATTTATTTATTTTTTATTAAAATTATTTTTAATTCTTAAATATTTTATTAATAAATAAAATTAAATTGTAATGCGTGGAAGGTAATTTTGGTGTTAGTTTGTTTCTTTTCTTCTAGATGCCTTGATTGAGAAGCGATATTGTAATTCGAATTTGATTAATTGCTTGCATTCGCAGAGTAGAGTAAAAGTCGCCGAGTCAACCACACGCAATTGTTGTTTCGATCTGCTTCTTCTGGTTGTTTTTTTATTTTATTTTTTCAAATTAGATATTAGGGTGGGTTTTGATCATGTTCTTGGGTTTGTTGCAGAACATATAGAATTGGTAATAAATTAACAAAATTGACTATTGTATATATATATATATTTATCATTTGCAGGTGTTTTCTGACTTGGAAAGTAATTTATACCCTAATGGCCACCAGTGGAAACAAGAACATCAACGCCAAATTGGTGAGGATCATCTATCTAAAACCCCTTTTAAGCTTGCTCTTTTTTGACTATATAGAAATTTGGTGCTTCTGAGGAATCCTCGCTTTTTTTTTCCCTGCGACTCCTGATCAGAATCAGTCTTGATTTTCGATAATTTCATTTCATTTTGAATTGGTTTCGCTTACTTGCTGAGAGTAGTTTTTATAGTACGCATTTCAAATTGGAAATTGATGTAGAAATTTATTTGTTTCTCGCAAGTTCTGTTTAGACTGCATGTCTGCATATACGAATTCTGATATGCGTCTGATTTTATATCACAGCAGTAACTTATGGGTTGAGAACATTATTTTATGCGTGCCCTTGTGTTGGTTTACTTTTGTTCGTGTCAGTATCAATTTTTTCACATTAGTTTTCTAGCTCTTGTGAGAGCTGGATTTTGATTTTGTGTGTAAAACCCAGATGTGGGTTTACATATTTAGAATAATCTAATGGTGCTGGTTTATTTTGATACCGAATTAGGTTTTGGTTTCTTTCTGTTGATGCTTTGGTTTGCTTTGATTAGCATACACCTTAATCTGTAGGTCAACTATTTGTGTATTATTTAAAATGTATTACTTTAAACCTTAGAGGCTACCCACTTTTTCTGGCATGGTAATAATGGTCTTTTAGTTTTTGGCTGTTTTTATTGGGATCTAAGTTGACCGAAAAATTTCTTTAATTCAGTTTGTATTCCTTTGAGAATTTATAATTTTCTTAACTTTCCTAAATTGATATAATAATATCCGATTCTAGTCTTTGTTTTTATCTTCTAGACTTATCCTTTTTCGTCTTGACTATTTTTTTTTTTCGTTTTGTTTTGTGTTTTGTGATTTTTTTTTTTAAACTTTCTTGGATTTAGGCCTATGTATTGTGGGTTTGCACTACTGAATGTCCTAATTTATATTATCAGTATGTTTTTTGTTTATTTTTTTTTTTACAATTGCTTCATGTTGATTATCAGAACTACATTTGATTTGTCCATTAGGTCCTTCTGGGGGATGTTGGAGCTGGGAAGTCTAGTCTGGTGTTACGCTTTGTAAAAGGACAGTTTGTTGAATTTCAGGTTGGTATTATGATATGTTTTGGAGATTCAAGTTTTAAACGAGGCGTTTTCTTTTGGACGATAGAGCTTGATTTTCTTTGTAACATTGAAGGAATCAACGATAGGTGCTGCCTTTTTCTCACAAACATTGGCTGTAAATGATGCAACTGTAAAATTTGAGATTTGGGATACAGCAGGTCAAGAGAGATACCATAGTTTGGCTCCTATGTATTATAGAGGTGCTGCTGCTGCAATAATTGTGTATGATATTTCAAATCAAGTGAGTAAACTCTGACAAGGCCATTATGCCTGTTTTCTGTATGGCTCTTGAAATTCTATGCTGCCTTAAAAATGTTGTCATTACTGTTGGTGTTGATGTTGCTTTATGTTATTGATGAGAATGAAGCTGTAAGATGAGATATTAGACTTTAGAATAAAGTGGAGTAACCTTCAGGTTTAAGCCATTTGCTTTTTGGTCTTCCCAAATGTTCCCAAATGGTTATATCTAAGGAAAGAAATATTAACTCTCTATTATTTTCTGTTTTGTTTTTATGTGTTTAGTTCCTGAATAGTTCTCTTTAATTTAATCTGTTACTGGGTAAGATTGCTTGAATCTTATAATTTATTTTATATAATTAGCTATAGTGGTTTAGTAGTTTTAGATCTGAAATGTTTTTTGTTTGTCTGCATTTATATGTGCCGTGACAGTTTCAGGAGCATGATAGTTGAGATGTTTATTTGCTAGCTCTGATGTATGAATATGCTTCTAACTATGTTTGCATCTCAATAGGCCTCATTTGACCGAGCGAAAAAATGGGTCCTGGAACTTCAGTCCCAAGGTATTTTTGCTTTGCATTGTTGCCAGTTGACACATTTCAGTGTTATTTGTGCCTGTCACTTCTTTTGGAAACTCTATTAGGTCGTTTTTTTGGGTCCTGATTTTCTTATTTTTCTTGTACTGATGTAATAATTTTTTTTTAAATGGCATTAGTACTTTCTGCCGTCATTCTACCAAAAGTGCCACTTTTGATTTTGTATCCTTTTCTTATTTGTACTAAGGCAATCCAAATATGGTTGTGGCACTGGCTGGGAATAAAGCAGATTTATTAGAGGCAAGGAAGGTGGCAGCAGAGGCAAGTATACAAGTTACATTTATTGATTCTTGACCATATCTGTCTTCATGGTTGTCAAAACGTGTACCGGAATTTGATCGTTTTGCTAAAAATGTGTATCGTGTAGATGCATAAAAATTATAATACCAATATACGTAATATATTTTATACATTAAATATAATTTTTGATATAGTCCTTTTTTAGATTTTAGCTGATCATTTTTTCATAAATTTAGTACTTTACAATTACATTTGGTAAAAGTGTTGGAAGTTAGATGCATAACAGTGAATAAAGGATAGTCACGAAAATATTTGTTTGATCAAGTTAACCAACAGGTGTCCTACACTTCTACTCAACTAGAAAGAGATTGATATAATCTAGGAAAACTAACAGATAAATACAATCTAGACAGGATTATTGAGAAATCAAAACCAGAACCAAACGAAATAAAACAAGTTATCATTCGAAAAATAAAGAAAGCTGTGCAAGAAGATGATAAAGAATTTGAAATACCCATTGCAGAATCCAGAATCTGAGAAGGAAAAGTAAAATCCACCCAGAATTAAAGATGAATTAAGGTTACAGTAAGAAATATTTCTCTGAGACAAAACTTCAAAATAAATGTTTTGAGTTGTGTGAGATATTTTAAAATAATTGCTCACCCATATTGTTAGTTGCATTCTACTGCAATATTAGAGGTTTAGACTTGGTAGAGCTTAACTGATTTTTTTTAATAGTTATTGAAAAACAGAAGAACAAAAGCAAAAACATCCAAAACACTATAGTGAGGCAGCATACTAAGAACTGTAGGAATTTAGAAGATAAATCTGGTGAGTGATGGTTGTTTTTATCAATCTGAAGGAAATTAGGTACAAATAGGGAGCTAAAGAGCAATCATTACATATTCTAGTCTGCTTGTCTAATGTCGTCAACTCTTTAGAGCATTGTGAGCCATCTCAAGTTTGTTATGAGACATGAATATGGGCAAGGTTACTAAAATTATGCTGTTACTTTGAGCATTTGCACTTGTGTATTGATAATGAAGCAAGCTGCCATTAACTTTCCCTGGACAGCCTTGCTCATGAAAAAATCCAGTAACATTACCTTTTGATTCATAGAAGGGAAAAAAATAGTTTTTTTAGTATGGTTTCTAAGAGACATTAAATTAGGAATAGCATGGCATGTAGCAAATTTCTTTAAGTTTTTGTTTTTCTTTTAAGTTTTTGTTTTGTGGAGTTAGAGAGTTAACCTAAATCCTTAGCTTGCTATATCTTTGGTCTTTTACAAAATGTTGAGCATTGAACCAAACTTATTTCATAGAGTATTCTGAGACAGAATAGAAGCTTTTATTTTTTTTTTTTAACATTTTTTTCTTGTTTAAAAGACAAATCAAAAGTGTCCATTATTGCTATAATAAGATTGCATCTATACATTAAGTATTTCAGTATTTGTATGCAATTTTGTTCTGAACAATGAATAGGGAAATTATTATGTTTGTAATGCTTTTATCATGTTGAGGGGTCATTCTTGTCTACTTCACATTTAAATCCATTTGCGTTTTTCTCATTGTTTATGATGTTATGCAGGAAGCTCAAGCATATGCCCAGGAAAATAACCTTTTCTTCTTGGAAACCTCTGCTAAAACTGCATCCAACGTCAATGACATTTTCTATGAAATAGGTAATTTTCTTTTTATTTTAAATTCAAGGCTTCCCCGTTTTAAAGGGGGAACATGGTTGAGAGAGTGAAAAGACAGCCTGTATATTCCCGGATCTGCACAGTAGACATTTTATAACCTAAATTTTTGTGTGTTAGATCCTTTTTCATATCTGCTGAATCTATGGAGTAATCAGAGAATTGGTGAAAAATAAAGTACTTATTATGTAAATCTGTTTGCTCACGTTGGCCTTTCATTGAATTCAGTACCTTATTTCGACATCAGCAGAAAACACATCATTTGAACAATAAGATTTTATTTGTTTACAATAATTACCTTTCGTCCTGAATTATCTGAATAAATATTAGGATGCTCATTGAATTCATCTTTATCTTCTACAATTTTCCTGAAAGGAGTCTGAAAGTTTTTATAAATTAAGCCATCTTATGTTTTTGTTGTATTTTGTGTACAGCAAAGAGATTACCTCGAGTGCAACCTGCACAAAATCCATCGGGAATGGTTCTTATGGATAATAGACCAACGGAAAGGGTTGCAAGCACATCTTGTTGTTCGTAAGGGCTATTTGGTCGCCGTCACTGCCCTAACGGTCATTGTAATGGCTCTATTACACAGTGAAATTGATGCTTTAGATATTCAGTCTTAAATTTGTAAATTTGTTCTCTGTATCATTTTCGTGGAGTGAAAAGCCTGTGGAGAAAGTATTATCATCCAATTATATGATAGTTTGCAGTGTTCTAAATTGCAAATACCATAGTTTGAATAAAAGAATTCATGTTATATTCAGATTTAAATGATTATAAGGGAATTCCATGTATCGAGTTACTACACAATATTGCCATATCAATCTTAAAATTTCTTGTCCATGTTCATAGCAAGAAACTTAGTTACTTGGGTTATTTTTGGATCGAGCCAAAGGAAGTAGGAATGCGTACTCTATTCATGGGATTGATTTCTAGTGATTGGAAGAAACAATATGAATCAAACAAGCAATTTTGTGATTTTGAAAACAAAAACTCGTAGCAGTTTATTGTTATTAAAACCATAGAGTAGTGTTTAATTTGTTGCCAATCATGGAAAATTCTCAACTTTGTCTGAAGCGAGGAACTTAGGTCATGTTGTTTTGTAGGAAATGATGTATGAATGAATATTATATGGGGGGGATTGAGATTTCCAGTGATTGAGTTACTCTGTTCATCTTTTCTTCCCACTACTAAATTTTCATCCTTATTTGAGGAGAATTTTTGTGGCAGAATAGGCGTATACGTTTTTCATCTCATAGTTATATGTAAGGTCCACACAATAAATTCATCAAAAAAAAAGGTCCACACAATAAGTGATTTATTTATTTTTATTTTTATTTTTTTGGGTAAATAGGTCCACACAATAAGTTACATTTGCGTGTGAGAAGAAAAGTGTATACGTTGGTCCCACAAAAATATTTTTTCTTAGGATTATGCAATCATCTCTTAAAAGGTGTGTGTTGGAGGTCCAAAAGCGCATTCTTTGAACTATGTTTAGTTTAATCAGACTTTTTAAAATTTTGTTGAGCCTTTTCAGACCGATTTAGGATCTAACATAGACCTATCATTGTGTTGGATAATGCATTTACATCATTAAAAAAAAAAAAAATCTACATCAAGTATTAGGTAAAGCCCACTCTTATTATAAATTTTGTAAATGTTTAAATATAAATCCTCCTAAATTTGATTTCTAAGAAATGGGAAATATTTTATAATATGATGGTTAATTCATTACCCCTTAGCTCTTGCCTAGGGAGGTTAAAAATTAGCAAGCTGGAAGATCTTCCGAAAAGCCAATATTCATAACCTAGGTCTTGAAATATTTTACTAAAGATTTAATTAAACAAGTAAATTACATAAAAAAGAAAAAAAGAAAAAAAAATTGATATTTGGACTTCATGAAAAGCTACACATAGTTTTCAATTGACTCATTTTACCTCTTTGTAAAGGAAATTAACCATATTGATGATATCTAAAATACCTTTTCAACACTTAAAAAATTTCATACATTTTATTCCTAGTTTTGCCTAATATCACTTATTATTATTACTATTTTTTTTAAGCTTTTCAAGTCGATCATCATCATCATCATTATTATTATTATTATTATTATTATTATATTTCGATCAATATTCTCTATTTAATAATTCTTTCATTTTAGGAAAAAAATCCAAAATTAATAGTCTTTTATTAAAAATAAATAAATTAAACTCAAATTGAGGTGTGTAAAGCTTTATATAAGGTGCAAATATATGACACCTCAAAAAAAAAAAAGAAAAAAAGATGTATCTTTAAATAAAAAAGCTCGATTAAAATATCAGTATCCGTTATGATTTACCAAAAGTCACTCATCTTTATTAGTTTATGATAAGTGAAAAATTATCTATATTGATTGTTTTTGTTCCACTAATTAGAGATTGGATTGAACTCTACATGATATGGGTAATTTTGTATACTTTCAAATGCACAAAACGACAAGATTAATGAATTAAACTCTCTCTATATAAAGGTCTAGTTTTGTATACTTTAAATACAATCCTAAAAAATAAACTAAAATAAAATAATAAGAGCTATGGAGGTCATTTGTTTGAATATAGCCAAGCTGATGATGTTAAAGACAATTATTATCATAGTGTTTACAATATTGATTGTAGCACAAGCAAACTATCCTTCATCGTCACCTTATCATTCTCCTATTATTCCTCCAAAATTTGATCTTTCTCACAATATTCCTCATGAATTTCTGCTTCATTATCTTTCTTCCTCTTCAATTGAGCATGATGATAATAAAAACCGTATTCAATATTTTGCACGCATCAGAGAATATGTCGCTTGCGTTTACAGTGCCAAAAAAAAATGCATTAAACCTACAAATAAAGATTCCAAAGCCCAGACTGTGGATGTTCATTGCCTTCAGTTGGAATCAGAGACGTGCAGAGACACTCTTTCAAAGGCCATAAATCATTGAACATTTCAGAATTTATACAAAGTGTATGCACAGGTGAGTGTAAAAATCCTATATATAGGGACAAAAAATTGTCTTAATTTTTTGCAACTTTCACACTTTTACCATAACATTTTGTTCCTAAAGCCTTTGCTTTTTCGTTTATTCGCCAAAAAAATGAAAAGAAAAAAGACTTCCCCTTTTCGTGTTTGCAAGATTTAGACCCAAAAAAAAAAAAAAATAGCCATTTATATGTTTTATATATACAGTCCGACTCATGTGAAGATTTTAAAATTTGAAGATAAATGAACTTGATCAACTATAGAATGTTAGATTACATGTAACATCAAACCTGTCAAATTAAATACATAAAATATAACAGCTCTAATTAATTGAGCCCATTTACTTCAATGTAATGTAAAAAGTTGATGATATTTTCACTTTAGCAGTATTATATTATATATATAATTAAGTTCACATCCGATTAACATGATAGTTTTTACATTAAAATTTACATTATTAGCTGTTAAATTACATTAACAGTTATAATTTAAAATTTAATTATTGAACAAATATGAGTTTAATGACATGCTCAAATTCTATTTGGGCAAAGTGAATCAAACTTCTAGCGACTTAGATAATCAAAAAATGAAATTTAAAAAGTAAGCCTTTAAAACAATCGAAGAACTGAAAAAAAGAAAAGAAAAAACACTGTTGGTAAAACTATCAGGTCAAAAGAAGCATGGTAGTATGTCTCTATATATATATATTAACTTTTTATAAAATAATTCTTCTAAAATATCTTTATTATTGTAACAGAGTTGGATCAGGTGAATTCAATATGGGGATATGATTACTGTTGCAACAAGAATGAAATATATTGGTCTTTTCACATGCTGGGGATATTACTACTTTATGCATAATTAGGTTATAACATAATATCTTTAAATGTTTTGAACTGCATGAATTTGCTTGATGTTATATCTGTAACTTTTGATCATTACCAAAAAAAAAAAAAAAACTTTTGATGGAAATAAAATGTGGACTTACCATAATCGCATGCACACATTCACCTTCTTAATCTTAATTATTGTATTGCATTGTGTTCTATAATGAGTTGGACGCATTATTTAAGCGTGTGAAAAGTGTGTGAATGAGTCGTCATTTTGTGGGGGGTTTTAAAAGTGTTGAAATTGGTCCAACCTGGTTTCTAACCGATTATAGAGATCAAGGCATGACTCTTCTTGCACTCCCCTGGGGTAATTCTCCAACTCGCAAAGCATATTTAAGCTTAATGGATCAACATATTTTGTGGGAAAAGGTGTTTTACATGAGTATTGGATACAAGACCATTTTGAATTGGTTATTGAGTTTTATTTAGTACTAATGCATGTGTGTAAAACCAGCAATTTTGTCTTTCTACTTATTCATAATGTAATTTCCATCATAAGATGATAAATTGTACGTATAAACACACACACACACATATACACGCACGAAAAGAAAGAATCAAAATGTGCAAGGGGACATTTTCGTCTTCGTTTTTATTGTTTTCATTGCTCCTATATAAGGGAGGAGAAGATTATATTAGTAATTAACTTGTTTTAGGCTTATATTAGTGCACATACCTAATTTCTTCTCTCATCTTTAATGTTAAACCAATTGTATCATCATATGTGCATCGTGATCATAGAAAACAGTCATGATTTGAAATTGATGGTTTATGGAAAAAGCCTTTTATATATTTGACATGTTGGTTTTGGATAGAGAAGCAAAGAGGACAAAGTTGTTGAGAATCCTAAATTGGAAAGAGCTGCAGAGACAGAGATATGCTATAAAAAGAATTGTGAAGTAGTGATGAGTGAAAGACTTGAGGAGTGTCGGAGGTTGTGGTTAATTGTCTGTTCTGTACAAACCACAACAAATAAGGAAAAAAACTTGCATATTATTATCTCATCATTTTTATTATTTTTGTTAATCATGTGCTATGTAAACTCAATTACAAATAAAACATGTGAGTCTATTTAATATTTAATGTCCACTTACTATGAAGGGCTCCATGTCACTCTACATCATATACAACGAGAAGAGAAAAACTTAAAAGCTTCCTAAGTACGAAGCCACTCAGTTCTCATGCATATTATTTTGCGGCATGTGTAAAAGTACTCTGGAACTACTTGAATTTTTTTCCCAAAGATTGTCTGATAACCTAATGATGAATCTTCAAAGATGCAATTAACACAACAATCGAAGCTTAAAATTTAAGTCATTTTTATTCAGAATTAATGAGATTCGAACTTGGGATCATCGAGCAAGGAAATAGCTGTGCAGTTTAAGTTGAAGTATGGTTACTTTTTTCTATAATTAAGTTAACATAGATTTGAGTAACCATCTATAAAAGATATTGGCAGAGTATAAAACTATGAACATAATGATAGCTTTCAAATTGATTTTCAAAAAATAAAATTGATTTTCACTCGTAAAGCCTTATCAATTCAAATTACAACCAATATACACCAAAAAATCCACAAAATTTCCCAAATGGGCTGTCAATCGATGCTCAGATTCACACATAAATAATCAACGAAAAGAAAAAAGAGAGAGAGAGAGAGAGTTTTCATACAAAGTGTGAACAGAGTGCAGCAGAATCTTGGAAGTGAGGTTTGGTTTCAAACAAGATTAGCAGCATTTGGTGGAGGTTTGGAAAAGTGGGAAGGAGTGGGAGAAGAAGGAAAAGAAGAAGAAGCTCCAGGAGGTGGAGTGGGAAGACCATAGACCTGAGCATTGGTTCTCACATCTTGTCTCCCTTTCGCTCTTCCCCAGTAGTAGCATCCAAACCCAAGCGCTAAGCTGAACACAATCAGTGGCAGAGAGAGTACCACCACCATACCCATTTTCTTTTTTCTCTTATAAATTTAAATTCACAAACACAGATCTAGAAACAGAGAGTGTATATGTTTATGGTTATACAAGATGTTGTGTGTGTGTGTGTGTATATATATATATATATATATAAGAGTGAATAATAGTTTGTTTGGTGGATTTTTAATTTCCAGAACAAAGCTTAAGAGCGACTGAAATGGTACCCAACGGTAGGCTTAACGTTCAAGCTCCCAACGGTCACTTTTTTTTTGAACCAATAGGAATGAGACACGTTTTAACTTTTATTTATTCTCTCTGCTTTTTGAACTGCCTTTAAATTTTTAAAGCCAACCCAAATGATCTGGCCCACTTGTGATGGAATATGCCCAGGCTGAATAAAATGGTGTACCATATGATCAATCGGATTGATAAATCATCTCTAAAAATCATTAAAAACATATATAATATTAGGTCCGATTGAACACGGAATCTGGAGATAAGTCTACAAATGCATATAATCTGGATTTGACGGTGAATAATAATTACAATGTGTAAACATAATAAAATTATATTTCCATATACACGTTATGTAATTTTCTGAAAAACTATTTTAGTTCTCTTTCTTTTTTTCTTTTTTCCATTAGTTTTTTTTTTTTTTTGCTGCTTGAAATAGGAGTTATATTAACCAAAAACAACAGCAAAACAAGCNACATGTCCTCTAAGGTCTGAATCGTCCTCTCTGATTGCCCATCTGTCTGAGGATGGAAAGCGGTACTAAAAAGTAATTCAGTACTAAGTGCTTCTTGTAACTTCTTCCAAAACCTTGAAGTGAACCTTGGGTCTCTGTCCGACACTATAGATACTGGAACTCCATGCAAACTCACTATATGATTCACNCCGACACTATAGACACGGGAACTCCATGTAAGCTCACTATGTGATTCACAAACAGCTCAGCCAATTTTCGAAGTGAAAACGTCTCACGGACAGGTAAGAAATGTGCAGACTTAGTTAGACGGTCGACAATTACCCAAATTCCATCATGTTTCCTTGAAGTGCGCGGCAGCTTGAATACAAAATCCATGGTAATGTGTTCCCACTTCCAAATAGGAATAGGTAAGGGTTGTAGCAGTCCTGAAGGTTTTTGTCTTTCTACCTTTACCTGCTGACATACCAAACATCTAGAGACATACTCTGCTATTTCTCTTTTCATTCCAACCCACCAATAAAATTGTTTCAGAGTCCGATACATCTTGGTGCTGCCGGGATGCATAGCATAAGCGGAACTGTGAGCTTCTTCCATAATATCTCTCTTAAGCTCTTCATTTGCAGGTACACACAGACGAGTACCCATCACTAAAGCTCCGTCACGTCTCACAGAGCAGTCGCTCCTCAAACCTTGCTCAACCTCTCTTCTGATTTCTANTTTTTTAGAAATTGCAGAAGCAAGATAATTTTATTGAACTTCAACTTCAAATAAATACAAGTGCAGCACTACTGAATTACAAAATAAAATGGCTAAAAATATGCTAACATGACTAAGAAATAGCAACAGCTATAACAACTATTTTCATAACAGAAAAATAAAACTGATTTCCTAAAGACCAGGTCTTCACTTTAACAAACAAATATTATCAGCTCCTGAGACTGCAAACTCCCAGCTTTTTTCTGAGAAATTCAAATCTGCTAACATGAAATGACTTGGTAAAAATGTCCGCCACCTAGTTTTCTGTTTTGCAGTAAATTAACATCACTTCACCATTTTTCTGCACTTCCCTCAAAAAATAAAATTTGATATTGAAATGCTTAGTCCTTCCATGAAACACTGGATTTTGAGATATAGCTATGGCAGCTTGATTATCCACAAATATTTCAGTGCTTTCTTCTTGCTTCAAATGCAGATCCATCATAATTTTCCTTAGCCATAGTGCTTGATTAATAGCAGCTATAGTTGCTACAAACTCTGCTTCAGCAGTTGATTGTGCCACCACTTCTTGTTTTTTTTAGCACCATGAAAAACACCCTGATCCAAAAGTGAAACAATATCCAGAAGTATTTTTCATATCATCAATAGATCCAGCCCAATCACTGTTAGAATATCCATGAAGCTTGAAATTTTGACTTTTGCTAAATTTGATGCTGTAGGTTAGAGTTCCTTTCAGATATCTAACCACTCTTTTGGCAGCTACCATATGCAACTCACTAGCACAATTCAAAAATCTAGATAAAACACTTACAAGATACAAGATGTCAGGCCTTGTTGCTGTGAGATACATCAAACATCCAATTAAACTTCTATACACTCCTTCAACTAGTTCAGCTCCATCCTCTTTATGCAGCTTATCTTTTTGATTCATTGGAGTACTCACACTCTTGCATTCTTGCATTCTGAATCTTTTTAGAATCTCTTTCAAATATTTCTTTTGGCAAAGAAAGATTTCATTTTGAGTTTGCTTGATCTCCATTCCTAGAAAATAAGTCATCTCACCAAGATCTGTCATCTCAAAGACCTTCACCATCTCCTTCTTGAATTGGTCAATCTGCATATCATTATTCCTTGTCACAAGTAAATCATCCACATAAAGAGAAATGATAACAATGTTAGAGCCAGCTTTCTTGACATAAATCACTTAAGCTTTTCTCAAAGCCTAAGTCTAGCAAATGTTCATCCATTATGCTGTACCAAGCTCTAGGAGCTTGTTTCAGTCCATAGAGAGCTTTCTTCAAGAAATAGACCTTCTCTTCATGTCCTGGTATATTAAAACCCTCTGGCTGCTCAACATAGATTTCTTCTTGTAGTAAACCATTCAAGAAGGCAGACTTCACATCCATTTGAAAAATCTTCCACTCTTTTTGTGCTGCCAAAGCCAAGAGCATTCTAATTGTATCCAATCTGGCTACTGGGGCAAAAGTCTCAGAAAAATCTACTCTCCAAACTTATGCATATCCTTTCGCTACTAATATAGATTTGTGCTTGTTCATTGAGCCATCAGGATTGAGCTTTGTCCTGAAAACCCATTTAACCCCAATTACTTTTCTGTCTTGGGGCCTCTCCACCAGCTCCCAGGTTTGGTTCTTTTCTATCATGGCCAACTCCTCCTTCATTGCATCTGTCCATCTTTGATATGTTTTTGCTTCCTCATATCCGGCAGGTTCAAAAACAACAAAATTGCAACTCTGATAAATATTTGAGAGTGACATTGTCCCTCTAATAGGCTGATCATCTTCTAATTCATCAGAATTCAGTGGCAAAATATGATGTTTGACTTGAGACTCCTCGTTCTAGTCCCATTGCTCATGTTCAAGAAATTGAACATCTCTGCTTGTCACTATCTTCCCTGACTGAGGTTGAAAAATCATGAATTCTTTAGAAATCAAACTGTAGCCAATGAAAATCCTTGGTTTAGCTGTCTCATCAAGCTTGTATCTTTTAACCTGTGGAACATAAGAAAAACACAGACATCCAAATCTTTTGAGGTTTTTTAAAATAGGTTTAACACTATGACAGGCCTCAAATGGAGTCTTCTTTTCCACTGCCCTTGTAGGCAGTCTATTCAGCAAGAAAACAGCTATGTTTGCTGCTTCTGCCCAAAAATTCTTTGGTAGATTCCTCTCATGTAGGAAGCATCTTGTCTTCTTCTCCTTGTGGGTTTTGATCTGAGCCGTGGTTGGATTTCCTGGTAGAGAAGATACTTCATAATCTTCCTCTACAGCCTCCCACAAATCAAACGCATCCAAATAAGCTTCCATTTTCACTACCCATACTTGGTAGTTTTCTCCATCAAACACTGGTGAAGCCATTGTTGAAAAAGAACTCTCACATTCCATTATTTAAATGGTATTTTGTAGAAGCAGGTTTGGTTGTTGTTTTTGGGTGAACACTCAGTTAAATAACCTCACAAGTCTCTCACAGGTCCCTTAAGAAAAAAAGGGCTATGATACCAATGTTGTTGTTTTTTAGAAATTGCAAAAGCAAGATAATTTTATTGAACTTCAACTTCAAATAAATACAAGTGCAGCACCACTGAATTACAAAATAAAATGGCTAAAAATATGCTAACATGACTAAGAAATAGCAACAGCTATAACAACTATTTTCATAACAGAAAAATAAAATTGATTTCCTAAAGACCAGGTCTCCAATTTAACAAACAAATACTATCAGCTCCTGAGACACTCAACCTTCTCCTCTATGGTTTCTAGCAACTAAACTGAGGAAAGCCACACCATTTTTTACTGCAACATCACTGTTAATCTTGATGAAATTGTGAGGGGGGGGGGGGGGGGGGNGGGGGGGGGGGATGCCAGGGATGATGGATTTGTTGCACCGCGAAAGGGGGGGCCGAGAGGTTGTCTTTGAATTCATAGAAACTGGAGTTCAAAGAATGGACAATTTCCTCAATGTTGAATATTATTGTTATGGACAAAAGCATTTTTGATTTTCCAAATATGGTTGAGAGTCAGCGCAGCATAGAGAAAGAAATCCTCTTTGTCCACACTGTGGACAGGCAAAAAAAACTAGTGGGGTTACTCAGGCAATTCATAACTTGGGGAAGATTGTTTAGTTGAGAGTGATCTCATTTGATGCTCCACCGGGAGGCAAACCATAGTGCTTTAGCAACTTCACATCTCCAAAAAAGGTGGCATTCATTTTCCAGTTCATTACATCCAAAGTGGCAATTGGAGGACTGAATGGGGATGTTTCTAGCTACCAAGTTTGAATTCACCACAAGACCATAACTAGACAGCTTCCAGAGGAAATTTTTGAGTCTAACATGAATGTTGGAGGACCAAATGGACTTCCACAAAGGATCATGACCGGAGGAGTCTTGATTCTGCATGTGAACAGGCAATTTGACATTGAAATTACCGGTTCTGTTTCCGAGCCAAACGAGGGAGTCATCCGACTTGGGGTTCATCCAAAAAAATTTATTGATATTAGAGATTGTGGTAGCATTGAAGAGATCATTTAGGCAGGGAAAATTCCATTTTCCATCATGGAGAAGCAAGCTCTCAACCATGCCAAACTCCAGTTGTCTATCAGGAGACTTGGGGATTGGGAGAAACCCTAGATTATTTGGAATCCAGGGGTCTTCCCATAAATTGATAGAATCTCCTTTTCCTACTCTAAAACAGAGGCTTTTGCTAATAAGGTACGTGAGCGAAGAATTCTAGGCCAAAAGGGGGAGGAAGATGACTTTTTTTTTTTGTAGTTTAAAAAAGAGGAGTGAGGGTAGTATTTGTTTTTCAAGGTCTTGACCCACAACAGGTTTGAGTAGGAGGCAAGTGACCAGGCCAATTTACAGATGAGAGATTTTTTGATGTGTTCCATTTTCCTTAGGCCAAGACCTCCTCTGCTCTTGGTTTCGCAGATTTTACTCTAGGCAACTAGGGTCCAGAAGTTGTCTTTTGAGTTATTACACGCCCAAATTTTTTTTCTTGCAATGCTATCAATTTTACGACTCCAAAAGAGAGGGAAAGCAAAAGTTGACATTGGGTGAATAGAGATAACATAGATGGTGGAATTAATAAGTTTAGCATTCCAGCCTTAGAGTTTAAAATCGACTTCTAATAAAAGTATTATATGTATGGGAGCATGGTGTATAGCACATTTAATCTAAAAGTATTTCTAATAAAACTGTAGATTGCAATCTAAGTTGTACATAAGTTGGAAGAATAACTATTTGCCAAAGAAAAGAAAGTTGGAAGAACAACTTAGTACTTTCTTTTTTTAGGTAGATAAAATGACTTATTGTCTATTTGGAAGATGTCTACTTTAATAAACATTTTTTTTTGTTAAATACTTTAATAGACATTTATGTCTAATATTTGATGTGTTTATATCGCATCTATTTAAAAGTAGATGGTTATTCTTAATTGTCTATTTTTTGAATCAACACTGATTCTAAAAAAATAAGCTGATAGAAAATTTATCATCATTTATTTTAAGCTGATAAAAGTTGGTCAACATTTATGTTATATTTTATCTTTAATAATTTTTAATTCTTTTTAGCACGGTGGCTTGACAAAGATTTTGGATTTTTTTTTACTGTATCATACCCTTTTAAAACTAGATGGTTACCCTCATTTTGTCTTTTATTTTATTTTATTTTTATTTTTACAATATCATCTTGATAAAGTTTTTGGACGGTTCCATTGAAGAATATTCTTTTTAAAAGCAATATCACACCCTTTAGAAGTGCTCTTTATAATAATAATAATAATAATAATAGGAAATGGGATACTTGATACGGGATGGGATTACTTTTTTCTAATTATTTTCTAATATTTTAATAACATTAAAATAGAATATAAGGATTGGATTTTTCCTTAAGTATTTTTATAATTTGGGTAATGTAAAAAAATTAAACATTTAAAAGTTAAGATGATTAGATACATTTTATTACTTATGCAAAATAAAAATAAAAAAAAAAAATACATTTTAGTACTTTGATAGTTTAAAAGTTTGCATTTTCTATTCGGATCAATTTTTAACAAATTGAAAATTGAAAACTCAATTTAATAAATGTTAATAGTTGAGGATAAATTTCAAACAAGAAGTATTAAGATGCAATTAATTCTGACTTTTTAAGTTAAAATAGTTCTGTCAATTCAAAATATAGAAACCAAGTTTCAAAAGAATATACTAAGCAGTGAAAAAGAAGTGCACGAATTTTGTTTTTACCCCTATATTTGGTACAATGTTAATGTCAACTCAGACTAAACTTTAAATATTGTTTTGAAATTTTGACTTTCAAATTTAAAATGTTTCAATTTAAACATTTGAGTTTCAATTTTATTATTTTAATCCAATTGAATTTTTGAGTTTCAATTTTATTATTTTAATCCAATTGAATTTTTGACAAACGATATTTAATGGTTTGAGGGTATTAAAAGGCAAGTTTTATGAAAATAAAGAGCTTAAATTGCAACAAATTAAAATCAGAGGACTTAAGTTACAACAAATTATATTTTAATATTTGTTAAATATGACAAAACTATTAATCATTATTTGCCCAAAAAAAATTTAATTAGACTAAATTACAACAAATTAAAACTTGAGGGTTGACAATTGGAGCATTTTAAATTATTGATAAAAAAGTACAATTTCTCTAATCTATAAAGTTCTAAAATGTAATTAATTTTTTATTTTTGTGATATTAAAAAAAAATTGCTTGTACTTTGATACATTTTACTTGGAAAATTTTGCAATCATTAACTTTAGAAAATATAGCAACTACACACTCAATTTTTTAAGTTGATTGTACTTTGATATATTTGACTTTAAAAATTTTGCAATCTTTTAACTTTAGAAAATAGCAACTACACTCTCAATTTTTTAATCAATTGCAAGTTAGTCCAATTCTTAATTTGACAAACAATGGACATGGACGGGTTTGAGGGACTAGGTTTTTTCATATTTAGATTGGGGATGGAGTTATTTGAAATTTATGGACATAATCGTTACTCTTTGTTCGTCAAATTTGAGATTGAATTATTCTACAACAAATTAAAAAATTAAAAATCTAATTTATTATTTATAAAAGTTAAAAGACTAAATCAAAATAGTCTGAAATAGCAAAATGCAATTAATGGGGATTCAAAAAGTTCTTTCTATTTTCCTCTCAAATACATTCAAAATTTCAAAACTAATAAAGAGACTATACCAAATCTTTTTCAATATATATTATTTGTTTTTGTCAAAGAGTCGCCCAACAACAAACGGACTATAAAATCTCCTTTTTTTTTTATTTCAAATTTTCAATATAATACAAATATTTCAAACAAACTCTAATACAAATATTTCAAACAAACTCCTTTTCATAATTCTACAACTGCCACTTGAAAATGGTCAGAGTCGCTAAATTTGATACTCATCTCAACAGGCCTCTAACACAATTAACGTGCTCACTGCCAAAGATTACAGGTCACATAAGATACAAGAGAAAATACCAATAAATAAACAAAAATTAATGCCCGAAAGTTACGGAACTAATATTTAGGGAAAAGTATTCATATAAAACAATTATGTATTTGTTTTGTTATGTTTTTGCTTTGTTTTTATTTTGTTTATATATGTTACACCTATATATATATATATATCTGTTTGACTGACAGAAACTTTAAATATATATGGCTCAAAACTACCTATAAAAATGAACAATAATAATATCACATCCTAAAATAATAATAATAATAATAATAATAATAATAATAAGAATATAATAAGAATATTTTGTTTAAAGATACATGATTATGTTCTTAGACAATCTAATAACCAAAACCACTTTTTTTTTTTCCTCTTTTTGGAGACAATGGTGCCGATTTGAATCCGGAAAAACAGCACCATGCCAATAACTATAGTAATGAATAATAGTTTTGTACGAAAGGTTATTCAAAAACTTTTAAAGTGCGGTACTATTTCCAAAAAAATAAAAATAAAAATCATATTCTTATAAGTTTGACAAGAGCAATAATTAGAATGGTTTTTTTCTTTTTGTTTTTTGTTTTTGTTTTAACATTATAATTAGAATGGTTAAATACTGATATTTTTTTACAAACATAGTATGTACATATATATTTTCTTCTATAAAAGAGCTAGATATATAAGATACCTTCAATAGGGATAATTATTAATATTTCGTTTATTGAAATAGTAACCACAATGAATCACCAAATCGAATGAAATATGTAAATATATATATATATATATATATATATTTGAATACATGAGCCAATGTTATATACTACATGCATCCACAATATTCTTACATATGATTTGAATAACAAGATTCTGTTTAAATTGAGTGGTTAATTATAAAACAACAAATTGTGGAAATATTGCACCATTTATAGATATACAAAAGTTTTAAGCCAAAAAGGAGACAATTAATCTTAACTTCTTCTTCTTCTTTTTTTGTCCTTTTTCTAACAGGCCATCACTCGAATTTGGTACAAATATTTAGATTAAAGAACCATTGTTTATGGAACAATCAATCATTAATTTTTTTTCCAAGCTTGTAATTGAGATACAATTTAATTTTTAAGTATCTGAATCATCTTCTAACCTAACTTTTGCCTATATATTCTTTTTATAATCCAGTTATACGTGGCAGCTAGCAAAATAAATGGTTAAAATCATCATTTCATTCTTCCCTTTCTTTCATTTAACAATTTTATAATCATAACAACAGCTAGAAAATATATAAATGGTCAAGAATCTTCCATTTCTTTCATTTTTTCTACAAATAAACTTTTTTTTTTTCATTCAACGTTATATAAACGTTCTTTAATTGCTAGGAAAAATCTTGACCATTTATTTGCTAGCTGCCAATTTTTACCAGATTATGAAAATGTTTATTGAAAAATACATAAAACAGATAAATCTTGATAATTTATTTGCTAGCTGTTACATGTCCTTGTATTATGAAAATATATTAGATTAGGAGATGATCGGGAGCCGAATAAAAACTACATAAAGATTAAAATGTTAATAGAGTGAAAATATATTTATAAGTTTATGCGTGTGCATGCACTCATCCATGTATGCCTATGTTACTACATACATTTATAGGATCGACATATACGTATATATATATATACATATATATAATATACTTTGAGAAGAAAACAATACAAAAAAATAAGAAAACTAAGATTCGAATAAAAAAGAGAAAAAAAAAATTCCTAAAATGACCCGTCTCCTAAAAGATAGCATAGATGATGATCAAGTTCTAGATTCAATCTGTGACCTTAATTCATGCATGTGATTGAAAATCTCAATCATCTAACTTTATATTTCAAATAAAAAAACTAGTAATGTAGTGGAAAAGCATATACATATGAAAGGAGGGAAATAAAATAAAACACAATTGAAAGAGAAGAAGAAATTGAATCATGCTTGGCTCCAAGCACGCCATCGGCAAAAATCAACCAACTTTCAGGGTTGGTTCGTGCCTATGGCATACAGGGAGCCAGGCATAACTCATAATTTCACCTTTTATTTTGGTGGATTCAACATTTTTTTCATATCAGCGTCTTCAAAATCCATATATATATATATATATATATATATATTTATGTNAAATCCATATATATATATATATATATATATATTTATGTGATGATGATGTTGATGAACGAACTCCACAAAACATTGTATCCAAATAGAAGAATCTGGTGAATGGCGACCTAGCTCATGAATAAACACGGAAATTATGAAAGAGTAGAAGGGTAAGCAGCCGCACTTCAGCTTTTATATATATATTTACACATACATATAATATAGTGAATGTACAACGAAACGTTTTTCTTGCCATGTATAGAGACCCCATGAGGGATTTATTGCTTTTTATAATATTATTCATTTATGAGTTAATTGCTGCACTATTGTTATCCATTATTAATATTATAATATAAAAAGGGTTTATAATTAAAAAATTAAAAATAAAAGAATTAAAGAAGGTGTGCTAATTGGTGGCCACCAATATTCACCGCCACATCAATCATCACTGCATGCCATATTCAAACTTTTTTTATTTTTGTTTTAGACAATTATAATTGGTATTCAATTTAATTTTCTGAAAATTTACTATCATTAATATCCAGCGCAAAGTACGGGATATATATTTGGCAGGAACTACAAATAAAGAATTCGTAGGGCCCATTAATCCAGTGACTCTTTTTCTGTCATATTTCTTTCCAAAGCTAGATAGCTACATTTAATTTGAATAATTAGTAGCTTTTAAGGATTTTCTTGATTCTTTTGCCAAACCAAAGCCAGCAAATCATATCCAACTGTAAATATATACTTCCCAGCTCGAGGCTAAATTATCCCTTCCACACTGCCAGATTTTAAGTTAAAAAAACAAGATTATTAGAGCATTTCCATAAATATAGATAGTTAAAATTAATATATCATATAAACATATATAAATATTATTTTGAAAAAATGCACTTAAATGGTAATGTTTATACTGAATGTCGAGCTGACGTGGCCTGAACAATATCAATGTGAATGTCTATTTCTGAAAGCTCTGTTAAACATTGTTAAGTATCCAAAACAGTAAAATTTTCTTTAAAAATTTAATTTGATAAAAAAACTAAAAATATTTAATAAAATATATAATTAATTAATAACCATAAATAATATTTGTATATATAACCATTGGAAAGTAATTTTTGAATTGAATGTGCATTTATATCACATAGATTTAAACAATGTTTATTTTTATGCCACATATACAGCAATCCACATTATCCATTGAAGTTGCTCTTAGAGCATCTCCAATGGAATGTGGATTACTGAAATTAATTTGTCAAATAAGCAAATATAGACATTGTTTTGAAAAAATGCATTCCAATGGTAATGTCTAAAATGAATGTCCAACTGACATGGCTTAAACATTGTCAAAGAGAATGTCTACTTCTGGATGTTCTGTCAAATATTGTCAAGTTTCCTAAAAAGTAAAATTTACCTTAAAAATCCTATTTGTTCAAAAACTAAAAATACTTAATAAAATATATAATTGATTAATAATCATAAATAATATTTGTGCACATTATCATTGGAGCACGATTTTTGAATTGAATGTGCATTTATGCCACATAAATTTAGATATTGTCTATTTATATGCCACATATATAGCAATTCACATTCTTTATTGGAGATGCTCTTATGATTGCAATTTTACATCTTCATCGTGTTTTGTCTAAATCCGCCTATAAAAGAGCCAAAATGAAGTATAATTTTTTATTTTTTTTTAGGCATCGCTGTCGAACTGCCAAAGGAACTTCAATGTTCAAACCAGTAACGCTAAGAGAGTACTTTAATAAAATTTAGTAGTTCAAGTCTAGATCCTATACATCTGATAGACAAATTAGTGGATATTTTAGTTAACGCTAACATATTTTTTATGAATATTTTGTTAAAATGCTAATACATGCATAGTAAAATTTTTCTATATATATTTATATTGTATTATATATCAGTACATTCTAATGGAATTTTAATACAAACTCACACCTATTTTTAAAAGGATACACTATTTTTTTAAGGATATGTATGAATTTGCACAAAAAATCTCTGGATGACCATCAGAGTAATTTTTATTAGAATTTTTTAATTAGTTTAAATTATTAAAATTACTAGTAAATCAATATAGTATTAAAATTTTAAATTACTTTAATAAATTTTTTATTTAATTTTTTAGATCCTATTAAAATGACTTCTGATTAACCTGTTAATTCTACAAACATCTTCACTGTCACTGTAACTGTCTCAAATGAAGTTCCAGTTGCAATAATCAAAGTGTCATCAACGTTGCTACAACAGTTTTGTACCGGAGCTAAGTTGGGCGCCTAACCAGCATACAGATGTTAACAGGTGTCTATTAGTGCCTTTTATGTGGTCATGTTGTCTGATGACCCGTTCGTCCAGTTTGTAAAAATTATACATCACTGAATCTTATACACTTGGCAGCTATTACGTGTTGAACTTTATTTTCACAAATTAAAAAAAAAAAATTACACATAATTCGAGTTTGGAAGTATAGCATGAAAATTCAAAATCCGTACTCATTGTATAAGAAATTTGTTCCTAAAGCAACAAGAAAATCCAGTTAATGACCCTTACGTAAGTTGTCCTATATTAGCCATAATTGTCAATCATGGTGCTGATTAAGGAAATGATGCTCAAGTTTAATGGCTATACATGTTCAGGATAAATTTTATAAATATTTTACTTTGTTTAGTATAATTTCAAGTTAATTTTTGTAAATTTTAATATTTCATAATTTTCTTTGTTGTTAATAAAAATTTATTAAAATTAACAAAACAAAAATAATTTAGTATTTTATTTTAAATTTATGAATAAAAAATTATTTTTCAGAATAATAATCTTTTTTTAAAATATCATCTCTCTCCTCTCTTTTTTCTTCAAATAATTAATACTATAATTATTATTTTTTCTCTCTCTTTCCCCTCTGTCTGTGTCTCTGTCTCCTTTCTCTCTTTTCTTTTTCTTTGTTTTTCTCTCATTTGTTGTGATTGCCTAACATGAGTACGATTGAGGCTTTTGTTTGTTATTTATAGTCTTTTTTCTTTTTTTATTAGTTTTTTTCCTCCTATTTATTTATCACAATTAATTTCTTCCTCTATCTGTCTTTCTTCTCTCCTTCTATGCCCATATCACCCTTCAAAAAAAAAAAAATTAAAATTATGCCTAATCTTCGGTTGAGTCTGAAGATGGGTTAGCCATGGAAGCTTCTTAATGAAAAATTGGAAGTTGGTTAGGCAGAAAGGAAACCATACCCAGGTGTCCTGCCCAATCACAAAAGCTTAATTTGGTTGTTTTTTATTTTCTGGAGATGGAATTTGTTCTCTCATAGAAATTATTGCCTCTCATCTCTCCCTGATTTTGAGTTTCTTTTTGTCTGAATATTTAAATTCGTTCATCTACAAAATACGATATCAAGTATTTTTTATTATCTAAATTAATTATTTTTTATTTATCATTTATTTTCAACAATTAAATTTTATATTTTAACATAATTATTATCAAATATACATAATAATAAATTGAGTATATATATATATATATATATATATCTAGTAGAATACTTATTTATTTTTTCGAGTAAAGATAATTATTTAGTTAGTTAAAGTATATTTATTTTTTATTTTTATTAAAATAGGAATTTGCACAAGAGATAAATAAAGTAAATTTATTTCTGATTGTTTTCTTCTTCATTTTTCTAATTTTATTAGTTTAGATTTTTATTGAAAATTTATTTATATTTATCATTATTTTTTTAGAAAGAGAAGGAAACAAAAAAATATTTTTTATTTTTATTAATATATATTAATTTGCACACTAAGACGGTAGAGAAAGGATAAATTCGAGGAGAGAAAGGAGAAAATAATAATAATAATAATTTTATTTTATTTTAGAAAGCACTTGATCATTTTATCAAGTGGCTTAGAAAAGAAAAAAATTAAACAGAAATTAATTTTTAAAAAATGTTTTTGGATTATCAAAATTTATTACGTATAAAATAAATTAAACTTTAATATTAAAAAGTGTATATGAAATTTAATTGCTCATTAGCTTTATTCGATTGAATTACTATACCCATTCGAAAGTTTATGTAAAAAATTAATTAGTTAAGATTCTTATATGATATAATGATTTTTCTGAATGTCTGGATTCATTTTTGAAGTTGTAATCCTAAAGATCTAATAAATTGGAGAGCCCAAAAATCTTAATTTTTTGTACCAACTTTGTCACTGGTTTTTTTTTTTGGCGGTAAATATCACTGATTTGGTCAAATTCTATAAGAACGGAAAACCATTGGCGCCGACTTTGTGGAATAAATTTTTGTTTTTCCACTTTTTTTAATTTTCTTTTCTTCTTCTATTCCCCAATTTTTAACGTGCACCTTATTCTTTTTCATCTTGTTCATGTGCGTTTTACATTCATATTTGATTTTTCCATACTTTTTTTCTTTTTCCTTTTTTCAGGGTAATAAGAAAAAAGTAAATAAATAATTATGTGCGAAAAATATTAATTCATTGTTTTAGGAGTTTATACGTGGTTTGTTGAGTCCAAATACATACTTTTGCCTTTTCTTCCACTATCTTTCTTATGTAATAGGAATAAAATAAATATATGAAGAATGGAAAAGAAATTCGAAAACATGAAATTACAAAGATAAAAAAAGTTACATTATACCACTGAAATGACAGTGGTAAAAGGTCAGCTAAATTTTAATATGGTTCGAGTTTTGCTATAGTTCGTTATTACATTGGATGGTTTCATGGAGCAATACTTCGTTCATGTTTGGTATAGCTTTTGCTTTTGATTTTGCTTCTCCAAAAGTGCTTCATGAAAAATCTAGTTTTCACTAGCTTTAATAAAAAGGGCTTCTGAGGCCAGAAACACTTTCAGAAGCAGCTTTTGAGCTCTAGAAGCTGCTTTTGGCTTTCCAGAAGCTATGCCAAACAGGGCATTCGTAGCACAGAACTTATAACTTAATGTTTATCGGATTTATGCTTCAAATGCAGACTTCTTACTCACGTCATCGGTAAATGCAATTTCAGTAATCCCACAACAATCAACACTAACAATGGAATAACTGCTAGACTCTATGGTTCGTGGCTAAAGGGGGAAAATCAAGGAAGCTTATTGTTCGTGAACCCACCGAACCATGACGATGATCGGAGGTTGGTGGTAAAGGAAGCAATAAGGGCCAGCGGCACCAAAGAGCAATTTTCAAAAGGATCCCATTTTGATGAAAGGTACGGGTGAAGCTCCAAGGTGGCTAATCAAAAGTCAGAGGTCAGAGAAAACAGAGTACATGAACCACTTCTAGACATGCAAAAAGCATGGGAGAACAGCAAGGAGTTGGAATCCTTAAACCTTACTCTAATGCGGAAATAATTGATGGGGCATGGAGAGATGCAAAAGTTGGTGAATGATCAAATCAAGGATTAGGAAATCACGGGAGGATCTATTGCAGAATGGGCAGCTGAGCTGATCTTGGTTATATCTTTAGCTAATGCTCCTAAAAGGAGAGAGTTTGATGGGCTGTATCCTTATCTGCTCTCATTCTTTGGGTTGGGCCTAGCAGGAGTAAGTAAGGCTTCAAGTTCAAAAAACACAAAAAAACTGGACCAACTAGTGGGCTGCAAGAGAGGGGCTGATGATGGGCTTTCAAGGCTTGCTAAAGGGATAATAATAGAACACGAGCCAAATATAGCAGAAGAGCTTCAAGAGCTAATTTTAGGAAACAATGAGGCGGAGGTGAGAGAAAGCAATTCTTTCCAAACTCCACCAGCTTCCCATACTCAAAGGAATAGCTCGGCATGTGGAGGACATAGGCGTTTGTGGAAGAAGGATGCAAGAAGTGCCGGGGGTTTCCATCTCAGAGCCGGGGAGTTCTCTCTCGAGGTCAATAAGGAGATTGTCCCAGGATTTTCAAAGAGTCGAGGAGGCGAGCCATCACATGCCCCATCCTCTTCCTTGAGGATAAGATCATGGAATTGAAGGAGATTGGGAAACAGAGACACTATCAATGCTCTGAGATCTTTAATTAAAAGATATGGGCCCCAATGCATATTTCTTATGGAAACGAAGGTTCAAACGAGTCGTATGGAAGTTTTAGCACGTAAAATGGGGTACAACAACTTTACTATCTCTGAAGGAAGTGGATCGGCTAGAGGTCTGGCTATATTGTGGAATGATGAGGCTAACATTAATTTCATATGGAATAATAATAAAGTCATATGCTGCGATGTGACAGATGCTAGAGGAGGGGGGAAGTGGAGGCTATTGGGATGTCATGGAACTCCTTACCGTTCTGAGAAGCTTAATTTCTAGAACACCCATGAATTTATGGTTAATGATTGCACGATGCCATGGATAATAATGGGAGATTTAAACGAAGTCTGGGAAAGTTCAGAGAAATCAGAAGGCCGACCTATTCATAAAGGAAGGCTACTTCTAAGAGACTTTATGCAAAATTCTGGAGCTGTTGATTTGGGGTTCACGGGTAGGAGATTTACTTGAAAAAATGGTCATTAGGGAAACACTTTCATCCGGGAGAGGCTGGATAAAGTTGTGGCTAGTCATAGCTGGATTATGAACTTCCAAACGTCTAAGGTGGAACATCTCACCACTATTGAATCAGACCACATACCGATCATGATTCAAACCATGGGAGAGAAGAGCTCGAATAACAAGCCTTTTAGATTCTTAAAGGCTTGGATCGAAGATCACTCTAGCTTTGATGTGGTGAAGGCTGCTTGGGAAACGCATCCTCAAAGAGGTATGGAAGCCCCTAACATTGTTAAAGGCCTTGCAGCCACATCTCAAGCTCTAAAAAGATGGAATAGAACACATTTTGGATTTGCTCAAGAATGGATCTTGAACATTGAGCAAAAGTTAACTAAGGTCCACAACAGTTCACCCTTTGATGGTAGCCAAGCAATGCTCCTGGAGGAGGAACTCAAACAACAGAAAAGCTAGCTGGAAAGCATATTCCAGCAAAAATCAAGAGAATTATGGCTGAGAAAAGGAGATCGTAATACAAATTACTTTCATGCAAGCACTGTTATCAAAAGGAGGATGAACTAGGTTTTGGTCATCAAAGAATGCAATTGTTGGTTGGAAGGAGAAGATGCAGTTGAGGCATATTTCTTGAGGAACTTTGCTGCTTTATTTACTTATAGCAACCCCCCTCACTTGCCTTTGAAGGGCTAATTCCTTGCTGCATTAACGATAAGGAAAATGTCAACCTGATGAGGGTCCCTTTGGAAGACGAGATCAGAGAAGCAATAAAGGAACTCCACCCTTTGAAATCCCCAGGCCCGAACGGGTTCCCTGGAATTTTTTTCTGAAGCTATTAGGAAATCATTGGCCATCAAACAATAAGTTTTGTGCAAAAATGCTTCAAATCCGGTTGTATATAGAAGGAAATTAACAAAATGTTCATTGTTCTTATCTTGAAAGTGAGCAGAGCCTCGAACTTCAATCAATTTCGACCCATCAGCCTCTGTAACTTTACATACAAGATTGTGGCAAAGATTTTGGCTACTAGAATGCGATTGCTTATCCCTAAGATTGTCTTTCCGAACCAAGGGCCCTTCGTGGAAGCAAGGGGTTTAGATGGCGGGTTAGTTTTAATGTAGGCTGATGAGGTTAAGATTGAAATTGCTTGGAAGACAGAACGAATAATTTGTTGCAACATCCTGGACCATGATGGTCTAAAGAGATGGAGTCTTTATGCTTGTCATGGGACTCCATATAATAGTGAGAAAATGATGTTTTGGGATGAGTTTGAGGATGTTATTCAGGATTGCAAGTATCCTTGGATGATCATTGGGGCCTTGAACTAAGTCACCGAAAATGAGAAAAAATACGGTGGGAGAAGTACCTGGAGAAAACATCTCTATTTGAAAGATTTTATGAGAGCAATAGGTTGGATCAATTTGGGGTTTATGGGAAGCAAATTTACATGGGAGAATAAACAGGAAGGGAAGATGCTTATAAAAGAGAGACTGGATCGGGTTGTAACAAATAAAGATTGGGTCATGGTGTTTCATCAAACAGTGGTCAAACACCTGAATATTGAAGCGTCGGACCATTGTCCAATCCTACTCCAGATAGATAAACAACAAATGTTCAAATGGAGACCTTTCTGGTTCATCAAAGCTTGGACGATAGAAAATTCAAGCTATGAGGTAGTGAATTCGGCATGCAATTCTGATAGAAGATATGGGGTGTGCAGAAGGCTTGCTCAAACTACTAAGGATTTAAGGATCTTGAATAGGAAGACCTTCGGAATTGCTCACACTTAAATCCAAAATCTTAAAAAGGGGGCTAGAAGAGTTAACAACAAAAGGAAGAAACGAAGACAATAGGAAAACCATCCAGGAGCAACTAAAAATGAATAGAGACCGATTAGAGTCAATATATAGACAACAATCTTGGCAAATGTGGCTTAAAGAAGGGGACATAAATGCATCCTTTTTTAAATTAAGCACTTTAATCCAAAGGAGGCATAACAAAATATTGGCAATCAAACATAAAGGAGATTGGATACAAGAGGAAGATCGGATTGCAAACCATTTTATTGAGCAATTTGAGGATCTTTTCAAGTCCAATAATCCTACCTACTTAGAGGAGATAAAGGAGATTGGGGCAAAGGTGGTGACAAAAAAGGATAACAGAGAACTTCTTAAAATCCCGACCCCTAAGGAAATCAAAGAGAGCATATGGCAGCTACACCCGTTAAAGAGCCCGGAGCCGGATGGATTTTCAGGGATATTTTTTAGGTTCTATTGGAAGATTATTCAAGAAAGGATAATTAATTGTGTTTAAGACTGTTTTCATTATGGAAAAATTGAGGAAAGTATGAATAAGACTTTCATTGTTTTGATTCCTAAAACGAATCAGCCCTCAACCTTTGATGATTTTAGACCTATAAGCCTATGTAATTTTAGCTACAAAGTGGTGGCTAAGATCATCGCCATGCGGCTCGGTTCGATTGTGTGCAAGATTATTTCTCTGAACCAAAGAGCTTTCGTCAAAGGGAGGTGGATTGCGGAGAATACTATCATTGCTCAAGAAATCATCCACACTATTCGAAATCACAAAGGAAAGAACGGTCTAATGGTAATGAAGATTGATATCAGAAAGGCCTATGACCGAATGGAATGAAAATTTGTAAATAAAGCTTTGGAGGGATAGGGATTTGGTATGAAATTCTGAAAACTGATTCAGAGCAGCATTAGCACGGTCAAGTTTTCTCTTTTGATGAATGGCCATATGGCTGGTAATATCTCTCCTAACAGTGGTCTTCGACAAGGAGACCCCATCTCTCCTCTATTGATTATATTATGCTCTGAATATCTTTCTAAGCTTTTCCAAAAAGCAGAGGACAATGATATTATCCATGGTATCAAAATAACAAGGAATGCCCCGGCGGTGTCTCACTTGATGTATGCCGATGATCTCCTAGTTATGTGCAGGGCAGATGCTAAAGAGGCGGCTAAAATTAAAACTTACTTTCAATCATATTTCGAGTGGTCGGGGCAGGAGGCTAACATTACAAAATCTAGTATCCTGTTTTCAAAAAATACTAGAGCTGCGGTTAAGAGATATATCAAAGATATTATGGGATTCTCGGAAATGAAGCATGTTGCGATTTATTTGGGGAATGCTTTTGTTTTTAGCAGCAAAAAAACAAAAGAATTCATAAAACTCAAGGAAAGAATCAGTAAGAGACTTGAGGGCTAGAGTAGTCCAACACTGTCTCAAGCGGGCAAAGTTGCATTAATCAAGAATGTAACCCAAGCTATGCCAACTTATACAATATCGACTTTCAAGATCCCGACAAGAGTTTGTAATGCTATGGACCCAGTGATTAGAAATTTCTGGTGGAACGGGAAAGCTAGAGTTCGAGTCATGGCTTGGAAGAAATGGGCAGACATTTGTAAACCGAAGGGAACTTGGGGGACTCGAATTTAGACTTTTTAGATATATAAATCAATCTCTTCTTTCCAAGCTCTCATGGAAGCTTGCTGCAGATGATGAGACCCTATGGACTCGACTTATGAGGACCAAATACCCAAAAAGGAATATCTTTTTTCGAATATGAGATGGGGAAGAAAGTCTATTTTGTGTGGAGGGGAATTTGCTGGGGGCGACAACTGATATGCAAATCAGCTTGTTTTAACATTGGGGATGGATTCTCGATTAATATATGAAAAGATCTATGGGTGCCGAACCTTCCAAATTACAAACCCATAGCAAAAGAAAATAGTGACTAGGAAGACTACTTGAGAGTAGCAGCTTTGAGATGTTATGATGGAGACAGATGGAATGAACGAACTGTCAAGGAAATTTTTTAATCAGATTCAGCCAATGCCATATTGGCCATGTAGTGGCCTAAAGAGAATTGTCTAGATAAGTTGCTTTGGATGGAGAGTGAAGAAGGAGGATTCATAGTGGGAAGTAGCTACAAAACGATGTTTGCTGAAGAATTTAATAGCTTAGGATCAAAGAAATGGATCCGGCTATGGAAAATGAAGATTCATGATTGGCTAAAGCTCTTTTTTTGGCAGATTCTGGCTTAGGTTATCCCTACTCAAGAGTTGATGGGCAAAAGGCTCGATCTGAGAAAGGTGGAATGCCCTTCATGTGGATTGGAAGTGGAAATAGATCTTCATGTCTTCAAAGAATGCCACACGATTAGGGCAATTGCTTTTGCAAGCAAATGGGGGGTGTGCCTGGATAGAATACCAATTTCTAATATGGAGGAATGGATGGAATTCTGCATGAATCCTCCAGGCAAGTACAAAATTGATAGACAGTTTGCTGTGATTTTTTTTGCCACTTTAATGTATTGTAGCTGGGAGCATAGGAATAAGGTCATGCATAATGGGGACACAATTTTTGAAAGGGTTGTGATACGGTTCAATAACCTAGTTGAGGAATTTCTGGAGGTTGGAAAAGATTCGAACCACATCTTTAAGGACCAGGACAAGAAGGAACAATGGTCTAAACTCCATATAGGATGGATTAAGGCTAATGTTGATGCATCCTTCGCTACTGGAAGAGCCTCCCTAGCTGTTGCTGTTAGGGATGAGGAAGGAAATGTCATCAGAATTCTATCTTACTTGATCTCGGCAAACTTGGCAAGAGAAGCAGAACCTACAGCTATTACTTGGGCGTCTGAGGTTGCTGAGCTTGAATGATGGAATAAGGTAGTGTGGTCATCAGATGCCCTTAATGTGGTCAAGGAGATTAACAACAACCAAGAGCCTGGTGGTTGGTATACTCGTCACAATATTCTCCAGATTCGAGCCAACTTCAAAGGAAAAAATTGGAGTTTAAGCTGGAATGAACGGTCCTCCAACTGCCTTGCTGATGCCTTAGCTAAGCATGCCCTCCGTTTTGATTTGAACTTTTGTAATTTAAAGCCCCTCCCAGCCACTGCACTTAACATTGTTGTGGAAGACATACTCGAATTTCACTCGGAGACATGAACATAATTGGTTATTCCAACTGAAATTCACTTTCAAAGTTATAAGTAAAAGTGGGCACGGTTCGGTTCTGCCAATTTTTTTTCAGTTATTGTACCAAACCGAACATGTTGATTTTGGTTGGGTGGCCAACCGAAATCGACCGATCATCATGAATAATCAGCGCAAAACTACACCGACGATGATCAGACGACTATGGTTTTTGTCGGTTGGTTTTGAACTTAGGAAGCAAATGAAAAGGGAAAAAAAAAACTAATAAAAACACAAAATAAAGTTCAGTAATTAGTAATCAATATACAACCTCAAAGTCCTCAACAATGCAGTATACATCAACAACCATAAACTAAAAAAAAATAAAGAATTTAAAAAAAAATCACTGGTGATGATGAATCGGTGTCGTAAAGACAAAAGATCTAGATTGGAAATGAACGACATGAGGAAGTCAGACCGGATCTGTGTGAGAGAGAAGTTTACGGTGAGAGTTCACAGTGAAAGTTCACCAAGTTATTGCTCTAGAGATAAAGAGGTGAGTAGGAGAGAAGAATAGGTTGCTTTAGAGAGAGAGAGAGAAAGAGAAATGGGGAGAAAAAGGGAAGGGGTGGAAAGGGGAGGTGGCTGCAGTTAGATTGAATGAAGAAAGTGATATAAATTTAAATTTTTTGAATAGAAAAGATCGGACGGTTGTGATGGAAAGAAAAGATCGGATGGCTACAATGAATGATGTGGCATAAATTAAAGGGTTTTACTAAACCAAATCAGTTTGGTTGGGTTTAATAAAAAAAATATTTTGAACCTCAAACCGAATCGTTGTTTTTATTTTTCAGTATAAAACACTAAACTAAACCAGTTCCGACATGAACAAGGATCGAAAACCAAACCGCTTGGTTCAGTTTTTGTCAGACCGGTCGATTTTTGCCCAGGCCTAGTTATAAGCATCTAGAATAGTATTTTTTATTTAAAAAAAAAAACATATTTTTTTACATTAAAGATCATTTTTAAGAATTTTAAATAATAAAGAGTGAGGATCTTTTTTTTTTCCCACCCAACACCATATTATTTAAAAAAAAAAATTGAAATATAAAATTATAATTTATAAATTTAATTGCAAGTGTGCATAAAAAATTATAAAGTAAAACGTAAATTTATTAAAAGTTTTATATAAAAAATGCGTTCGACTCTCAATATTTAGAGAGCTAAATTTTATTTTTATTGTAATTTTATTTTTAATTTAAAGAGCTTATTAGAGTTGTAAAAAAAAGTTTGACAGTTTAAAATAGAGAAGATTATATTTTTAAAAATCTATTGAAAATGCTCTAAAAAGTATAATTGATGCTTTTAATTTTAGTTTTAAAAGTATATTAGGCTCTATTTAACAGAATTTCTAAAAATTCAAAAAAAAACTTTTAAGATAGCTGTTTCTGAAAATACTTAAATAATATTTTAAGCTTTCAAATTTTTTTTAATTAAAATTAATAAAATAAATAACTTTTTCAAAAAACTAAAACAAAAAGAAAAATAAAAATTATTCCAAAAATAATCTTAGTCTTTTTACTTCGGAACGTATGAGCAAGGATAAAAAAATCGAAAATTTCGGCGAAATTTCGCCGAAATTTCGGTTTTTTGGGGATATGGATATTAATTTCATCCCCAAAAAAAAACGGTCAAAATTTCCATAATTTCCGTCGAAATTTCCGATATTTCTCCGATATTTCCGCGATATTTCCGTCGAAATTTCCATGGTAATTCCTTCACAAACTGGTCAAAATTTCCATAATTTCCGTGGAAATTTCCGATATTTCTCCGATATTTCCACGATATTTCCGTCGAAATTTCCAAGGTAATTGCTTCACAAACTGGTCAAAATTTCCGTGGAAATTTCCGAAATATCCGTGGAAATTTCCGAAATATCCGTGGAAATTTCCGAAATATCCGTGGAAATTTCCGAAATATCCGTGGAAATTTCCGAAATATCCGTGGAAATTTCCGAAATATCCGTGGAAATTTCCGAAATATCCGTGGAAATTTCCGAAATATCCGTGGAAATTTCCGAAATATCCGTGGAAATTTCCGAAATATCCGTGGAAATTTCCGAAATATCCGTGGAAATTTCCGAAATATCCGTGGAAATTTCCGAAATATCCGTGGAAATTTCCGAAATATCCGTGGAAATTTCCGAAATATCCGTGGAAATTTCCGAAATATCCGTGGAAATTTCCGAAATATCCGTGGAAATTTCCGAAATATCCGTGGAAATTTCCGAAATATCCGTGGAAATTTCCGAAATATCCGTGGAAATTTCCGAAATATCCGTGGAAATTTCCGAAATATCCGTGGAAATTTCCGAAATATCCGTGGAAATTTCCGAAATATCCGTGGAAATTTCCGAAATATCCGTGGAAATTTCCGAAATATCCGTGGAAATTTCCGAAATATCCGTGGAAATTTCCGAAATATCCGTGGAAATTTCCGAAATATCCGTGGAAATTTCCGAAATATCCGTGGAAATTTCCGAAATATCCGTGGAAATTTCCGAAATATCCGTGGAAATTTCCGAAATTTCCGTGGAAATTTCCGAAATTTCCATGGAAATTTAGATGGTTTAAATTTTAAAATATCATATATTTTTATAAATATTTGAGTATTTTTTAAATTATAATTATTTATTGATGATATATTTTAAGTTAAGAATTCAACTAATGTAGAATATGTAATGATTATAATTTTGAATAAAAAAAATAGCATCCTACCATACCAAACAAATAACCGGCCATAGTTTTTCAAAATTAAGAATTCAACTAATGTAGAATATGTAATGATTACAATTTTGAATAAAAAAAATAGCATCCTACCATACCAAACAAATAACCGGTCATAGTTTTTCAAAATTAAGAATTCAACTAATTTAGAATATGTAATGATTACAAATTTGACTAAAAAAAATAGCATCCTACTATACAAAACAAATAACCATATCATTACTATCAGCAAAGACACTCACATGAAATATTAGATCCATATGGTTGGCATGTTAACAATTACATGCAAAATTATCAAGGAGATGTGCCTTCTGATCAATATTTCTCTCAATACAGAACTAGAAATGAGGATGAGGAAGAGAGTGAAAATTTTCAACCACCAAGAAATTCTATATGATATTGACTTATATTTAAGTAATCATGTACTTGTATTATTATTCTGATTAATGAATAATTCATTACTTAATTAATAATATTTTTATTTCTATCAGCGAGTACTATAAATCTCTTAATTATGATAAATATGATTTTCACTCAATATTTTTTCAATTTTTATAGTTAAATTGATAAAATATCTAATAAATAAGCATATCCTGAAGTTTCATAAAAAATTTCCATATTTTTCTATAAATTTCCGTCATTTCTTTCGTTTTTTTATCGATATCGATATTTTGTCGATATTTCCATCGATATTTCCGTATTTTGAACCTTCGATATTTCCGTCGATACCGATATTTTCATCCTTGCGTATGAGTCAAAATTTAAACATCGGATGAAAATTAACGACATGGACCACTTTAACATTTTCAAAATCTGAGATTTTTTTTTTTTTTTTGAATAAAGGCAAATCTCTAGGGTCCCACCGTAATTATTCCATCAGAAGTGATATGGTGCGCACCAGACACGCACCTACGGAAAGCGCCATCGAAACACACCGTTTTGACTAAAAAATGAAACTCACGTTTCATGAATTGGCGCATGGATGCTTAGGGCAGGGCAGCAGCTACTCGATCTTCAGCTTTGTCTTCTTCATTGCAGCTGAGTTCTACCAGCCGTTGCAGCAGCTTCTTCTTCTTCATCACAGCTGCGTTCTTCGCATCAGTTGGCAGTCTCCATCAGTTACTTGTCGTCATCATTACTAACAAATAATAAAACTCCTTTGTTTACGTTTCACTTTTACACATCCAAAATAACTAACAAACTTCATTAAAAAAAAACTAGAGGTCCTAAAATTCTACCAACTCTTCCACCATAATCTTTTGGATTCATGAAGGATTGTGGAATTAATTTCCTTGATGTTTTTGGGCACTTTTTCCAATTCCAAAACCCCCTGTTTTCTTTTTTTCTGGTTCTTGGCTCTGCAGCTCAAACACATAGTGGAGAGCAAATGAGGTTCGCAATTAATCAAAACCAGAAAAACAGTTTTCAGGCGAAACAAAACAAAAACAAAAAAAAGTTGTAAAATAAGCAAACACGGAGAAGCTATTTATTGCTTTTGAATCATATTTTTAATGGTTTATCTAAAATTTTCCAAAACCAATATACAAAATAATATTAAATGAAACATCACCACAGAAAAATCAAAGCACAAGAGTCTACACCAAGAAAATACAAAAAAGTGTTGCAGAAAAAAGAAAAACATGAAAAACTTGCTCCGCTGACCAGCAATGGAAAAACCAAGTTGTTGCAGGGGTCTCCCAAAGAGGAATTCATGCAGTCTCCATCAGTTGCTGGTATGTTTGTGATAGAACTTCTCATTTTTTGTAGAAGGGTAATGATTCTTTTTTTTTTTCTTTTCTTTCTCTGTCTCTATATTTTCAACATTTAGAAATTTACATGATTGAGCAAGATGAGTCTTGGTACGGTTGGCATTGATATTGATAAGGAGGTTCATAGAAAATAGGCACACCACCTCTTTCTCCCCCACAAGGCTAACACTCACAACCTCTATGTATTTCAGGCTTTTCCTCAGTAAGGTGGTGAGCAAAACAACATTGATCCCATCCCCTGTTACCTTTATTTGATTCTTCTCCGGCTAAAGAGATGCTTGTATAACCCCTGTTTATTATTACGACAAGTAATCACTACTGAACTATAATTTATTATTTGTTAGTGCTGGTGCGAAGAACGCAGCTGTGATGAAGAAGAAGAAGCTGCTACAACGGTTGGTAGAACTCAGCTGCAATGAAGAAGACGAAGCTGAAGATCGAGTAACTGCTGCCCTGCCCTAAGCATCCATGCGCCATTTCATGAAACGTGCGTTTCATTTTTTAGTCAAAACAGTGTGTTTCGATGGCGCTTTCTGTAGGTGCACGTCTGGTGCGCACCATATCACTTTTGATTATTCCATATATATATATATATATATATATATATATATTTATTTATTCTATAATAAAAATATCTTTATCTTTTAAATAAGAATTTTATTATATGTTAATAAAAATAATTTTATCTTTTTTAGAGTAAAAAAATATTATTTGTTAGATTTTCTTTTATTCTTGTTGTATATTTCAATTATAAGTTTTTATTTTTTAAAATTTTCTATTTTATTTATGACAGTATATGAATCTGTGAACTATTTTTTTTTTTTGGTTTAGTTTTGTATAATTATGAAGGTTTTTTTTAATCATAAATATTACATATGTTTTGTTATAAGATTTAATTTAATCTTATCATTTATTTCACAGTGAGTTAAATATATGTTATTTTTTACGAATGTGTTTGAGCTTTAAATTTCCTCCATTAGTGATAATTCAGGTCGGTCGGGTCAGTTTGACCTGATGAACAACCCTTCGTAAATCACAGGGCTGTCCTTCGCCATGTGGTAGGCAATATTTTATATTATAACAAAATCATGTATTTATGTATAAAAAATAAAAAATTGGTACCTTGATAATCTTGGTGGGCTAAGGGCCATTGCCTTTGTGGCCATACCTTATAACTGGCACTGCATATTTCTATCTTTGCATCCTAACTTAACCCTGTAACAGGGTTTGAGTGTTATGCTATGAGTATTTTAATTCTAAGACAAAGAACCAAAAATCCTATCGGCTATTATTATTAAATAACATAGCAAATTATATATTAGTAATTTAGACTAGCTTTGAATTCTTAGGTTATGCTTCAGTAATACTTGATTCTTGCCTGTACCAATTTATAAATTCTGTGTTATTTTTTTGAAAATTTTCCTTTTTTCTTTTTCATACTTACCTTGCAGTTTGATGCTGCAAAACTAAGGAGTCTTAGACCAAGTTTCAAGGAGAATAGATCTGCTACTGCCGGCAAATGCTTCGCTCATAAGGTCCTTCCTCTCTATCTTTATCAGTGTTTAGGTGCAAATATTTATGTCCTTTGCTATGTTGTGCCCATGAAAGGTTTTGATGGTATGCCTAGTTATCTAGATTCTTGGAGATTTGACCAACTGAGTGGTCCAAGAACATGCGTTATTCTCATGGTTTATGCTGGGAGCTGTTTGAAAGATCTTTCAGGGACAGGGTCTATGAATGTCAACCTTAACATTATCTAGGGTGATGTCTTAAATTGGACCAAAAGTTGCATGGCTAAGCTTCCAATTTGAGCCAAATAAAGATGATACGATTGTTGTCCAACATTTTTAATTGGTTCTTATATATCATTGCAGAATTTGTTTCCCTTTTTATTGATAATTATTTGGTAGTTCTATCATGGTTAGTGATGGTGCTGCTGCATTAGTTTTGGTGAGTGGGAAGAAAGCACTGCTGGGTTTACAAATAATTGCCAAAATTAAGGGCTTTGCTGATTCAGCTAAGGTATTGAAAAATGAACAGGACCCTAATTTTATTTTTTATTTTTTAATTTTTTTTTATGAAAAAATCCATTTATCTTGCTGTTCATAAAATTTAGACAGCTTAAGTGGTAAAACAAGATTGTTTGAGCTGCCAACTGAGTTATATTTACAATTGCCCCAGCCCTTGCAATACCAAAAGCTATTGCAAATGCTGGTTTGGAGGCTTCTCAAATTGATTACTATGAAATAAGTGAAGCCTTCTCTGTAAGCTTTAATGATTTATATTCATGCCACTTGTCTGCTTGGATTGCTATTATTTATTTATTATCTTTTATCTGCTGTTGTGGCTATTGCCAACCAAAGGCTGCTTGGTCTTGATCCTGTGAGTTTCTGAGACAACTCAACCCTTATTTCAAACTTCATATTTTTCATTCTGAAATCTGAAAATCAAGGTGTGCTATCTATTCTGTTAGCTCTGCTTTGTGGCTTTGACGCAAATTAATCCAGTTTTAGCAATTTCTTATTTCTACAGTTTTTGTGCCTGTCTAAAATATTGCAGGAGATGGTAGAGACACCCGTTAGGGTGCAGCGGAGTTTGTATCTTGGTCACATTGGTTGCAAAGACTCATTGTTTTTCTAGATACTTTATTTTTTGCTTCATGATTTAAATAAATCACTGTTTGTGATCTTTTTTTGTTTCCCCACATACGTTCTGTTCATGTTTGTGCCTGCAACATGGAAACGATCCTCTGCTTGTGATCTCCTTGTAACTAAATCCACTTGGGAGTTGAGGCTCAATCATCCTAGTAGCCTTCTTTTTACCGTCCATAACTTTCGTCTCTCTTCCTTTTTTCTTCTGGTGGTCTCTTCCGATGGATCCTCATTATTCATTATCATCATCTTCTTCTTTTTTTGCTCTTGCTTTTTCTTTTCTCTTCTCCCTTCTGCATTCCCTGCAAGTTTTGGATTTTGTAAATTTTTGTGGTAGAAAAAGGGTAGGAGCTCCACATTCATAAAGATTGAGAGAACTACTACCAAAACAAGAGATTTTCTCCGGTTGTTTTATAGTACAACTGGTTATACTGTAGAAAGACCTTCAAAATAATAGAGAAAGATTGATGAAGAGGTCGAAGAATTTCTTTTGATTTGTTTTTAATTACTTTGGAAATGATTTGGATTTTTGGATAAGTGAAAGAAAGTTGCTTCTGCTTTTCGGTTGGAAGAGGATCAACTGGAGAAAATTAAACTTGGAGCTTGAAGTAGTGTTTCATTATCAATATTAAAACTTTTGTTGGACTTTTTTTTTCATGAAGGAGGGAGATTTTTATATCAAAGAGAATTGAACTTCTACCTGAAAATATACTATAGTGGTAAGCCTATGAATGCCTTTTTGTTGGACTAGTTACGATTTATGTTTGTTTAAATGCAACACATTAAGAAATATGTATACAATATAAATAAAAAATAAAACCAAACCTTATTAAATCTTCTTTTCCGCATCTATTCCTCTAAAAATTCAATTGAAAATTAATGCAGAATAATATCCCAAACAGAAAATGAAAAATCATCAATAAATTCGTAAATTAACAAAATTAAGGAATTGCTTGATTTCTCAATGACAGTCCATTAATCATTCATCGTAAACGAAGGTCCACAAACTTCAAGTAAATCTCCCATATTCAAATTAAAATTACATGTACCAAATTAAAAAAAAAAAATAACAAAAAACAAAAATATACATTAAAGCTGAGAATAATTAAAAAGTGTTTTTAATTAAACGTCCTTAACGACAAGATCACCATTGACGAATTCTCTATAAGCAGCCACAGGCCAACTGAAACCCCTAAACACCAATCTAGTAGCCAAAGGCACATCAATGATGATCTCCTTCTGGGTCGGCTTCTTTTCACCGCTGATCGCAATCAGGTAGCTCCGACCCACCCACCCGATCCACCCCGCTATGTAGAGGAACAAAATCCCGGGAGTGATAAACTCACCCCAGTGCCTCTGGTCACCGCTGACAATCAAATGAGGAAGCCCATCGGACCCACAGAGCAAACCCTGTTTCCCGTAGTTATCGAACCGCCTCTTGGTCTTCTCGACGGTGGCTTTGATAGCAAGCGCAGGCGCACTGTCCGGCGCGTAGAGCTTAAGCGACGACTCGAGCTTCTTGATCTGCTGCTTCTCGCGCTTGGCGAACTGCTTCGACTCCTTGCAGGGAGTGAGGCCGGAGATGTCGGCGACGGCGGGGAGTGGGGCCGAGAGGAGGATGGAGGAGAGTGCGAGTGCAGCGGACAACGCCTGGAGCGGCGGACCACCGGAGGTTTTCTCCGATGATGATGAGGAGGAGCAGTGGATGATAAATGGCTTTGGCTTCGAAGCCGATGGGGCTGTGAGCTTTGGCTTCAAGATTGGTTTTGAGAGGTTTGTGGGAATGATGAGAGACATTTTCGTAATTTGTGTCTGTTTGATTTTTTTATTTCTTCAAGGAAGAAGAAGAGAGAGAGAAATAGAGGGATATTTGGAAGTGGAGGAGAGAGGTTTTTAGATTTCGGGTGGTGCAAAGTGAAGAGCAAGGAGGATAAGGAAGCGGGAGTGAGATGGCTGAGTTGGATGGTTTTAATTGGTCCAAACCTGGTTTGGTTTTGTGTTGTGTGGATTTTCTTTCTATCTGTGTTGCTTTTGGATAAAGGGTATTATATTTATGGCTTATGGTTGGTGTATGATTTCCACGAGCTTTAATATCTCAGTTTATGATTTGTAATTTTTTATAGTTTCTAATATCTTTATATTTGTAAATATCAAACAAACAAAATAATCTTTATATTTGTAGAGATTGAATGAAAGTGCGTTGTCTGCTTCATTTTAAGAAATTTTTGAGAATTATTTACCAAAAAAAAAAAAAANTTATCTAGGAGCACTCACGGAGATATTTATATCTCACGTTTTGTTATTTTTACTTCGTTCCCTAGGTCCTAGTTGCAGGTTCCCGTTAAAGTATTTCTACTTTGATAAGATAATTCAACTCCTAATGCAACAAGAAGAAGAAATTGATTCCTCACCTTGCAAGAACACTCCTGGGAGCAATAGGAAAATTAATTCTCTCAATTGATTAAAAACTCAAATCTGTCTTACAAAAGAATTGATCCCCCTTTATATAAGGACTAGGGTTAGATCAAGAATCAATCTAAACCATTAAATATTAAGAAAGTAATCCTAAGGTTGAAAACTAACCCTAAAAACGAAAATAGCAAAAATTACAAAACTGCCATTATAATCCGAAAATAGCTAAATTACGAAACTGCCATTATCATCCAAAAATAGCTAAAATTACGAAATTGCCATTCTAAGTTGTTTATTTTTAAAATTACGCCGTTTCATCTCCGCAACTCTTGAGCATCATTACGACTTTCATCCCTTGGTTGGACAACATGCTTAAATCATCATTAGGCCTCGGAAAAGTGTTCAAATCATTTGGAAACTTGAATCGATCTTCATCCATAATTCTTTTCACAAGTCCAAGCATTCCCTCTTTGATCTTCTTAGCTCGAGAACGCGTCACTGGTCCACTTGGCAACGTAATGTCCTTATCACGAACATCCATTCTAGAAGAGCGCTCGATGCCCACATCAAAAAAATTTATAATCTATTCAACTAATGTACTATTTTTCTCATTATCAATAATTAATTTAAATTAATTTATTTTATTGAACAAAGGAATTATATTCGTTTACTTTAATAAATAAAATTAATAAATCAATCAATTTTAAACAATTTAAATAGTGATGCACTGCATCACTGAATTTAGAAAGCGTCTCTAATTCATATCTTAAAAGAATTTAAATGACATAATCAGTGACGAAAAGCATCGCTAATTATTTTTCAATTTAAAACAGTTACAAAAATAATGTCAGAAAAAGCCACACACTTACTCTATTTTTTTTTCAATTTAAAAGAATTAAAAAAATAAAGTCAAAAGTCAACAATGCTTGACGTAATTTTCGCAATTTGTTGCTATATAACTTAAAATTCACCATAATTTTTCCAAATAATTTTTCTTCTAATGAGCCTACCAACTTCAATTAATAGTCTCATTTAATTCTGCCACCCAACTACATTTAATTTTTATAACTTTTATTTTATTAATGCTTATTACTCTTTGTTTTCATTTCTCGACCATTAATCTATCTAACCATCAGTCCAACCTAAAATCGGAAACTCGATTATGCGTTAATTCTACTACATTATAAGAAATTGAAGCAAGTAAGTTTAGATATATTAAGAATTCATATTGTTTACAGCTAGTAGTTTTTATTTTTTATTAATTTTCATCCATGTATGAGTTTTTTGTTATCTTTTGTGTTTACTTATTATATACATGCGATATACTAGGATTATTGCATTAACTAATATGATTACAGAATATATAAGTCATGGATATATTCGGATGCACAATCAGATCAATTTTCCAAAAGTGTGAAGGAATTTATAGAGCTTAGCGTGAAAAATGTAGGTGATTGGAATGCCATATTGTGTCCTTGCATGAAATATGGATTTGACATGGTGAATCTTATGAATCTAGTGCTAAGACATATTCACAATTTGATAATGTAGATGTAGAATTTGATGAAGATGATAGTGGTAGTGAGGAAGATGTGGAATATAACAACATATAATGACCCATAATGCCTTTAATTATTTTGACAATGATATTCCAAATAATCCTAAACAATTTGCCTTTTTTTTGGATGATACATAAAACCTTTATATCTAGAATGCATCAATTTTACCAAGTTATCAGCTATTGTCAAATTGTATAACTTGAAGGGAAGATAAAGACATTCTGACAAAAGCTTTGATGCATTGTTGAAGTTGTTATCTTAGATGCTACCCTATGATAAAGTTTTTCCAACATCCATTTATAATGTTAAAAAGACTCTGATTGCATTGGGCATGAAGTATGAAAAGGTACAATAATTCCTGAAAATTGTATTTTATTTAGAAAGCAATATGCAGATATTGCTTTTTGTTCTAAATGTGGATCATGTAGATGGAAAATTGGCAAAGAGAAAATTATTACCTAAACACCATCTAAGGTTTTATGGTATTTTCCACATATTCCACGTTTTAGAATAATGTTCCACAATGTTTCAACTGCTAAGAATTTGAAATGGCATTCAAATGAGAGAAAGGTTGTATAAGGGTAAAGTGCAACACCTATCGAATTCTCCATCTTGGAAATTGGTTGACTATTTCTGGCCAAACTTTGCAGCAGAAGGAAGAAATCTTAGACTTGGTATTGCAGCCAATGTAAACTTGGAGCCATTCATTGAAGACTTGAAGTAGTGGAAAGAGGGTATTACAGCTTCCGATGCTTATTGCCGATAGAAGTTCACTTTAAGGGCAGTGTTGTTATGGATGATAAATGATTTTCCTACTTATGGAAAATTGGCCAGCCATGCAACGGAAGGATATCATGAATGTCTAATTTGCAGTGAAAACACTTTTGCTCAATGCATGCAGTGTGGTATAAAAATGAGTTTTGTTGGGCATAGAAAATTTATTCCTCCAAATTATCCTTAGAGAAAGTAAAACAAGGCTTTCAATGGGTTTCAAGAATTTGAAGTGCCTCCGATAAAATTGACCGAAGAGAAAATATTATCTAAACTTAATAGTTGAACTTTTGACAACACATGCAAAGGTAAAAGCCTTTGTGGGGTCGATATTTAGTAGTGTTGGAAAAAGAAGTCAATATCTATTCAGTTGGATTACTAAAAATATCTACATGTATGACACAACTTAGATGTCATGCATATTGAGAAATATGTATGTGATAGCATAGTTGGTACATTGATTAATATTTCCAATAGAGATGGAATAAATGCTCGGTCGGATTTAATGTAGACAGGTTTGTGGCTCGAATTGGCCTAGTCGGCACATGGAAAATGAACTTTTTTACAACCTACTTTTTATACCTCATCCAAGCAAGAGAAAAAAAGTTTTCAGATGGTTTGGAAGAGTTAATAGTTCCAGATGGTTACTTTTCAGATTTTAGAAATACTGTGGGAATGGAAGTCTTGAAGCTGGTAATGATGAAGTGCCAAGATAATCACATAATCACACATTGATGTAGCAATTACTGCCTCTTGCAATTCGCCTAGTACTTCCTTAAAATGTGCGAGTTGCAATTGAAAGATATTTTTTTTCTTTAATTTCATTCATAAGAAGTTTATCTATACTACTGCACTGGATGCCATCTAGAATGATCTTGTGAGAACATTGTGGTTGATGAAGAAGTTTTTTCTACCATCTTTTTTCGACATATGTGGTCCATTTAGCTGTGTAGCTAGTACGAGAAGTTAAATTTTGTGGACTAGTACATTTTAGATGGATGTACCCATTTGAAAGGTACATGAAAACATTGATTATTTTCACACAAAAAACAATCCATAAGGTTCTATTGCTAAGAGCTAAATTGTTGAACAAGCAATTGAGTTTTGTAGTGAATATCAAGTAGGATTAGATGCAATTGGAAACAACTTTGGAATATTTTAAAACCTTAATGACAACGAAGATGTTGATGCTCCTATTAAAGGTGGAAAAATGCACCAATTGATCAACCACTTTGGGAGCAGGTCGATAGTTGTGTACTTTCAAACGTGGTAGAAATGGAGCCATACAGGAGGTACATTTCATAGTTATACATGTACTTTCAAATGGTCTTTTATATATTTTTTGAGTTTAATGTTTTAGTGGCAGTTTTCATTTAAAAACATTAAAAGCAGTAAAAAAAAAAGCGAAAGAGAGTAAAATGGTTTCAAGATGAACACAATTGTACATTTATGTATTGGTTACGTGACAAGATATATACATTATTTGTGTTTGGTTACTACTCATTTGCTAATTAGATTCAATTGATTCTTAGGTCGACTTCGAGCGATGCCATCTTGCTTTTAGTGTTTTAGAAACTCTGAGGTGGATACCACAAGGTCCTCAATGAGAAGTAACTAAGCATGAAGGGTATGCCATTAAGAGTGTTCAATTCAACATAATAGAAAGGGCAATAAGCATGTCACATAAAACAATGAAGTCAAAATAGTTGCTGAATGTATGCATTATGCTAGTGCGAAAGACAACAATCATATATTAGCTTATATGACTTATTATGGAAAAGTAAGAGAAATTGAAATGACAATTATAATCGTTTTTGCTTTACAATTTTCAAGTGTGATAGGGTGTACAGTAGTACCAGTGTGAAAACTGATGAATTAGGTTTTACATGTGTCAACTTCAACAAGATTGGTCATAAATCATATCCATTCATTATTGCCTCAAAAGTGCAACAAGTATTTTTTGTTCAAGATAAGCTTGATCCTTGTTGGTCCGTAATATTAGCTCCACCACAACAAGATGTATCTGTCGATTTTGAAGAGGATGAACTTGGAGGCACTATGATGGATCATAACCTGTTTGCCGATCATCTTCCCAATATGCATGACATTGATGTTAATTATAATGAAAACTCTGAAGAAGTTTATGTTTGAAATGATTGTGAAGGGATATGGGTACGATACAAGTTTAACTTTATTGATACAAATTCCTGGTTTTTATACAATGATAAATTGTATTTAATTTTATTTTACTTTATTTGTACGTAATTCTATAGTATGTTGGTTTTCATTTATTAACAATTAAATATTGAAAAAAAAAGATATTAACTTTAATAATACTTTAGTGAAAAATGATTGTATTAACTAAATAATAATTGTATTAACTCTAAAAACAATAAAATAAAACTAATTTTCAGCAAATTGTTTAGCAAAAAAAACTTGTTGCTAAATTATTAAAAAAAATTGAACTAGCGACATAGGCTGTCACTAAATGGTTTTAGCGATCCATTGTATTGTCATTTCACTTCCATGATGCAGAGTATCGCTAAAACCTTTTAACGACACCCTGCGTCCCTGAAAGTGTTTTAGTCGGGAAAGTATTTTAGCGACAGCCTGTGTTGCTGTCTGCCCAAATTAATAGGCGGAATTAATTTCGCACAACCCATATTGCATTCATCTCCTTATCCCTCATTCATTTTCCCTTTCATTTTTTTCCTCCAAAACACTTTCCTTCTCCTCCTCTACACTACTTCTAAAATCTACTACTTTTTCTCTTCCACGCTGGCACCTCAAAACTCACTTCTCCTTCTCATCCTTGCCACCACCGAAACCCACTCCTCCTCCTCTTCCATGCCACTGCCAAACCAACTGCTCCACCTCTTTCTTCTCACTATCGCAGCAACCTACTTCTTGTTTGTTAGTTTCATTTATTTGTTGGTCTTGTATTAATTTTTTTTTTCATTTAGTTTTTGTTGGTATTTCATTTTGGATGTGTTTCAGATTTTGTATGGAATGTTTGGCTGTGTATAGGATGATTTTGTGGGTGTTTGATAATTGGTTACCTGAAAACAATATACTTTTTTGATGTGTTTATTAAATTTCAACTTTAGGAGTTTGTTGGATAGGTAAAATCAAATAAATATTACTTAGTCTTTAATTTAATTAAATTTAATTATTAATTTGTAAGTGTGATATTATTTGAGTTGATATATATATATATTGTGTGCTTAATGTATAGGACATTCCTAGCTTGTAACATTACAACCAACGGTGATAAAAAAGTTAAGCATGAAAAGCTTAGATGGCCAAAAAGAAAATGTACATTGTAACATTTTTTAAAATATTTGTATAAATGGTAAAGCAACAAAAAAATTATGAGTGTGGGTACTATGTGATGATGATCATGAGGAATATCATAGTCAATAATGTTCGTTGAGATGACTTATTAGAAATGGTAATAGTATGTTACTAACATTTTTTCATATCAATTCTCTTTTAGATCGATTTAATAAGAATTGTTAATTAAATACTTAGTTGAATTAATTGCCTGGGGAGTGTGTGTGTGATAAGCCTAAAAATTGCATTATTTTATAATATCTTTTGAGCTTATTATTTGCTAGTTTATGTTTATTTCACAAAGAGATTCATTGATTCTATTATTTTTCCTTTTGTAGGTGAAAAGAAAATATTTTGCAAAGCCAAACCAAAAGAGGGGCATTTTGGTCATTTTATATAATTGGGGACATTTTGGTCATTTTATATTTTTAGTGTTCAAATATCGAAAATGGTGTTAGAATGTGAAAGATGAGTGAAAAATAAGTTAGAGGGTGAAATTTTGTATTTTTGGATTGTTATGTCAAAATTTTCCATATTTAAAACTTTTCATATATCCGTCAAAAAGAAAGATTCACGCAGTTCTGAGCGTAAAAATATATTTTCACATCAAAATTAGTTAAGACAAACCATTTCATGCCAAGTCATCAAATGCCACATCATCAAGATCCAAATAACGAAAGTGGTGTGCCACGTCATCAGCGCATAAGTCCCTCAAAATTACCATAATTGGCTAAAGTCAAGCTAAATGTGGAAAAATGTGAAGAGAAGTACTTCTCATGCACCATGCATAGTGAAATTCAGCGAGGGCATGAATGTGGACTCATAGAAGGCCACATACATCTTGCTTGATCTTGAAGTAAATACATTCATGCATGAAAGTTTCTAATTTTGGCCACTTTTGGATCAAAGGTAAATTGAAGACAGAATTACCCTAGACAAGGAAGAATATCCAAAGGAAATTTCAAGCTACCCTTACACCTATTCTCTATCCTATGTCTCAATCATAGCTTCCATATATGATCAAGCTCCAAATCCCAATTCCCCATTGTGACGACCCGGATCTAGAGCTAGAGTAAGTGTGGGCGGGTGCAAAGGCACTGGTAGGCTACCTTACTGGCATAGCCAGAGTAAGTGTGGGCGGGTGCGAGGCACTGGCAGGCTACCTTACTGGCAGAGATCGGTGTCCAATCCCACATCGCCCGGGTGTGGAAAGGGGGTCATGTGGTAATGGTTCAAATGTAAAGTGAGCACTCTCTTAACAACCAAGGCCTTTTCAGAGCGTTTGGCTTCAGAGTTGGAAGAAATCTGTAGTTAAGCGTGCTCCAGTGGGAGCATTCCTAGGATGGGTGACCCCCTAGGATGGGTGACCCCCTGGGAAGTCTGACCAAAAACTCTATACCGTCTGAAGTGCGGTGGCTAAATTGGAGACAATATTGGTTGGAGAGAGAGTGTGGCATTACAAATGGTATCAGAGCACGGATTCTACAGGTTCTATCTATCTTTAATTTGTTCTCCGCAAATCAAAAAAACAAAAAAAAAAACAAAACCATTAGGGTTTGCCATTTTTTCCTCATTGTTGTTTTCGTTTTGTTTTAATCCATAACCATTAGCATTCTTGCTTTGTTTTCTTTGTTCCTTGACCTTTGATATTTGTTCCTTGATCTTTGATCTCAGTTCTTTGTTCTTTGTTTTTTCTTTATAAAAAAAAAAAAAGCCAAATCGCAGTAGCAGGCACCTAGGGTTGCGCCTGGGGTCACGCCTGGCCTAAACTGTGAGCCAGTCCGGAAAAAAAAAATTAAAAAAAAAAAAAAGCAGCAGCAGCGGGTGTGGTAACAAGTCTAAAAGGAATTCCTCGCATACGTCCATGTCATTAATGTAGGGAAAATTCAATTTGAATGAAAGGGTGTAGAAATGTTCTCTTGCATTGATTAGTGATGTGCTTGCTGGCTTTTTGTTGCCTTTTGCATATTGCAACTTGCATAGAGGGTACTCTTTGAACTTTTTTTTTGTGCCTAGCATCTTGCATCTTTTGAGTGAGTGTTGAATAAGTGTTTGGATGAGTGTCTTCCTTATGTGTGTATGATGGATAAGTAGGCTCCAGATTGGTGTCTCGTGAATGAATATCTTCTAGATGCATATTTGTTGAATTTAAGTTGACAGGACCCGACCCGCAAAGATCCTGCCTGCGTGACTTAATGTTGCCACTAAGCCACAAGCAGTCGTGAAAACCCGCTAAACAAGATTTTAAAAGGGTAAGAATTTACAGACCGAAAAGTTTCACTACTGCCGGAAATTTATTAAAAATTTCGGCAGCATTTCGGCTGTTTCTAACACTCCCCAAAAAAAATGCTAAAAACTACAACCTGCAGGAGAAACCAGTCCTAACCAATTATTCTACCAGCACGCATTTCCCACACAATTAGACCACAATTTGGTACATAACTCAACCCTTAAACAAATATATTGCTTAAGTACCGTGTAGCTGGACTCAGTCTAAAACTGAGCTGCCTACATACCCTTTCTACAAGGGATCAAGCTACCTGTAGTTCCGAAAGCATATTTACACAAATATGCTACAATCAAACACATACAGCACTTAATCCAAAGAAAATGCACAATAAATAAATTCCCACATATTAAAACATAAATTCCACACATCCCCATTTCCATATCAGTACAACACCATCAATTCAACGTAAACAATCCCAGCAACTCAATTAATTAGTACAATCAATTCCACAATTAATTCCATAAACCCAATCGTGTCTCAACAATCAAACCCACATATATGTATTTAATTCACAGACCAATTATATAATGTATATATATTCTGAAACTGTTATTAATAATCCCGAAATCCAACCACACCATCAATTCTATAATTTCAGCAAACACCAAAAACATCACCACACATATCTATATCACCAATTAACAATAATTTCTATTTTAACAATTATTAACACCACAGTTCAAACCGGGTAAATTCTAATACTCAGTTATAATACTCAAATTATATATCGAAACGAAGCTCGCGGAGAGTAGGGTGCAACCGAGAACTTACCTCGTCCAACCGCCGCCAGTGGTGGCCAGAAAATGGCCAGGAAGCGGCGGCCGAGCACCCTCAAATCACGCAGTCCACACGAGCGAGCTTCAAGACGAACGAAGGCCGGAATTGGTTTCGGAAGGTCCAAAATAAGGGGAAAGAACCCGTTTTGCCGCCGGAAACAGCCGGGATCCGGCGACCGGAGCATCCACGGGTCCACCGGTTTTTCTCATTTTTCGGCGACATCACGGCGTCCCACCGCCCACAATGGTGGGGAAGGAGAAGAGAAGACCCGGGCTGCCTTTTCCAACTCGTGGGTCGGCTTTAACTTGCCGGAATCTGGCAAATTCGAAAAACGCAGCTGACCGGCTTTCTCGCTTTTCCCAGTGATCTGGACTGTTCCACGGGCTGCCGCCGGCAAGGAAAGGTGGCCGGGCAAGTGGGCTTCCAAACCCAAGCGGTGGCACGGCTGATCGGCGTCGGAAACGGGCCTAATCCGGCAAATTTCGAAAAACGCCGCTGGCCGGATTTCATTAAATTTCCGGCTGTCTGGACCTTTCCACGGCGAGCCACCGGCGCCAAGGGAGAGGGGAAGTCGCTGGCGTCCTTTTCCGACGAGATCTCTGCCTGACTTTGGCCGGAAAGTCGCCGTTCCCGGCGAAGAAGGCAGCAGCGCGGGGAAGGATGCACGGGCTGGGTTGGCGCCCGGGGGGGGAAAATGCGCCTGCCCTGCTCCTGTCCTTCCAGAATTTTCCAGCTAAAACGCATAAAGGCAGGGGCAAAATAGTAATTTTTGCCCTGCCACAGCAAATTACCAAAATGCTCTTCATGATATTTAAGCCATAACTTCTCGGTCTTAACTCGGAATTGAGCGTACTACTAGTCTACGTACTCGTATCGACTAGCTCTACGCAACGGTACCTTCGTCAAATCCATCGCACGCTCACACAAAAAGTCATCCCCGAGCCCTTTCTTGGTCAAACTTGGTCAACTCGGTCAACTTTGAGAAATTTCAATATTTTCCCCGGGACGGGGTGTTACACCCATGGCCAGCCACCCTTTTATGCTACGTTTCTTGGTTTTTTTCAAAGCCTTGGAGGCAACACTCTCTCCTCTCTTTTCCGCACACCCCCTCTCCCACTTGGCTTTAGATTTTTGTTGATTTTCTTCTCCATAATTCACAAAATACCATAGCCACCATCAACCCTAGCCTTCATCACCATCGCCACACCCCCTAAGAAAGAATTTTCCTTGTGTTTTTCCTCTCCATCTTCATCTACTTAGCTTCCATTACTCCCTTACTCAAAACCCTAGCCACATTTCCACCAATCCCATCATCCATCAACCATCAAACAAGTGTTCAACAACCGAAGCACAAACATAATTTTTATTTTTATTCTATAATTTCTTTCCATTAGATTGAATGTATTTTGGGGCATTGATTCTTTTGCCTTTACATTAAATCTATTTATGTTTTTTTTTCTCATTAGATCTAGCATAACCCTCATTGATTCTTGTGTTTGCAAACTTTCTAGTGTTGTTAAACACAAGATCTTATTAATTTCATGCAATTTAATTCCTTGAAATTTACTTTTCTTTTCTAGTGTTGTTAAACACAAGATCCTATCTTTTTAATTTCATGCAATTTAATTCCTTGCAAATTACTTTTCTTGTCATTTAAATTCATCGTAATTTTAATTTCTTTGTCTTTTCTTTTATTGTAAATTTTAATCTTACCCACTTTAGTTTTATGCAATTTAATTTTTATGCAATTTACATTCAAACAATTGAATTTACTGCACTTTTATTTAGCCTTTTAATTTTTCAGCAGTTTATTTTTATTGCAATTGTTCTTTTAAATTCAAAATCAATTAGCTGCTTAAATATCAATCAAAACTAAGGTTTTTTGTACTTAGGAACTAACCCATGTGGTTTCAACATCACGATATTGTTCACGCAATATCCATTTTATTATTTGGAACGATTCTTATACTTGTGAAAATAATTGCGACAACCCATGTATAGTTTAAAGATGTAACTTAGACCCAAGAGTACATGGATCACTTTAGAGCAAAATGGGCAACTGCTTTGCTCCCCGTTGTAACTCCAAATTAAGTAAGATAACATATTTCATTTTAGATTGAAGCATCCATGAAAAACAATATCGTATTTAATAGCAGCATGGTATGAAAAAATATTATTGTATGTGAATTTGTTGTAATTATTATTTATATATTTTTGGATTTTTCTCTTA
>QANX01001610.1:0-19429 GCA_003254975.1 Ochetophila trinervis
AAAATATATATAAATTATGGTCGATGCTTACACTGTAAGTTTTGTATTTCGCCATCATAAACCTTGGATTTAATTAATTTTTTGTTTTTGAAAATCGGATTTAATCTGTTTTTTTGGTAATTAGGATTTAATCTGTTGATTTGACAATGAAAGAAAAATAAAACCAAAAGTTTAATCCAAAGTGTGGAAGCTTGGTCGTCAAGGGTTTTATATTTATTATTTTATATTTAGATTATATAGAAAAAGGGTTTTATATTTTATATTTATATGGGAGAGACAGAGAGAGAGAGAGAGAAGCTTGGTTCCCAAGCTATCCCCAGTCAGTTTGCCGCACGTGCGGTTTCAGGTATCCGGTGGCTACTTTGACCTCGTCGTCTAAACGCACAAACCAATCTCTTTGACTCATAAGCCACCAGGTGTCCTTCTCTGCTTACTACTCGTGTGTTTCACTTTCACACATGTCGTCTAGGGTCCACCACTGCTAAATGAGACTCTAGACCTTTTTCTTTTGGCTCCTAGAGACTACGAGTTTGTCTAACAAAGTGAAAAGGCAAATTTTCATTTTTTATTTATTTACATTTTAAAAATAAAAAATAAAAATGATTAACAAACAATTTTTTTAAATAAAAATTAAAAGCCAGAAAAAGAAAATAAAGGTGTTATTTAATGATATATTTGTTATTGACCGGGTTTGGACTGGAATTTATATCCAAATGAAAATTGAAGTTAAAGTTGTTGTTAATTTTATTTTATTTTTTATTTTTTGGTTTCAAAATGAGTTGAGTAAGGTAAAAGAAAAAAAAATGTGAATTCAATTTGAAAGATATTATTTTTTAGCTCAATTTGATTTATTTACAACTTTGATTAAGTCAAATGACATATTGTTTAGTTATATACGATTCCCATGGAAAATTAGAAAACTAAAAGCTTAGGACTCATTTATATAATATATATAATTTTAAATATTTTATTAATCTCAATAAATAGCATGTGATTTATCAATTAATTGTCAATCACACCAGTATAGAGTTTTGAAAAATGTTCATGTGGGAGTCCACAAATTTACTTTTTTACTTTTTAATTTTTTCAAAACAAATTTTGGTCTTACTAGATAGTACTACTACTACTGTAACTGTTTTTTTTTTTTTTTTTTTTTTNTTTTTTTTTTTTTTTTGTGTGGACATAATCCTAAATATTCGAAAAGAAATTCATAACATTTAAAGGAAATTACTAAATTTGGCAATGTGAAAAGAAAATAGGAATTTGGTAAAATGGGAAAAATGCTCTTTAGGGAAATGCAAATGAAATAAAGATTTGAGTAAAAGATTTGACTCAATGAGGATGACCCAGATCGAATCACAGACCAATACAAAGGTAATTCTTGCCGGTCACACAAACATTGTCTCACTCTCTTCTCTTCCGAGAAACTGCCCGACGATAATATCATCTCTCTCTCTCTTCTGCTTTGTATTATATATATGACAGAAGCTCGCCAAGTTCCCATTTCGTCAGCGCTTCTCTTTCATACTCTTCTTTATCCCTTCTTAACGCTATCCGCACAACTTTTACTTTTATTTTTTTGCCACTTCCTTTATTTTCTTCTTTCTTCAATATATGTTCGACCCTTTCTAGCTGCTTTTACATCTTTGATTCACAGCTCCGTTGATTGGTTGGACTAATTGAGATGGGTTTCTAAGGTTCTTCAATTCTGACTTCTATTCTTTAATTTTGTTCCACTATTTTCTTTTGTAAATTTGAGTTTTGTTTTTGAAGTTAGAAAGTCTGTATTATATTCTTTGATTTTTTTAACCTTTGATATGATTAATATTAAATTTTGTAGTCTATAAAGGGCTTTAGAGTTTTTCCCAGATTAAGGTTCTGGATGTGCTTGTTTTCTATAGGCTTTTTAGTTAGAATCTAGAAATTCAGTTTTAAGAAAACAGATAGTTGAGCTTCTTAGGGGCTGACCAATTGTAACTGTTATTTATTTTTACTTTTAGTATAGATGATTATGGATCCAAGTTTCACTGAATTCCCCGATTTCACAAATGGTTTCAAAATCGATAACCAAATTGTTTTACCCGATTCGAATCAGTTTCCAAATCTTTCTAATGAGTACAGATTTAATCAGCTATCCCCGGACTTTAATTTCATGGATAATTATCTTTTTCTTCCACCTGATCCGGACTCTGGTAATTTCATTCCTTCCACTACTGTGAGTTCAGAGGCAGAATCAAATATTCCTTCTGTCACTGTTAGTCCTAGTCCTGATGGAAGCTCTTCTGGTCCGCATTCGAGCGTTAGTTCCGGGGGAGACACTTCCTCGGATGAGAGTGAGTTCTCAGAAACTGTTCTCAAATATATAAGCCAAATTCTTATGGAGGAGAAGATAGAGGAGAAACCATGCATGTTCCATGACCCGCTGGGTCTTCAAATCACTGAGAAATCGTTCTATGATGTTCTTGTGGGTGATAAGTATCCATATTCATCCAATCAGTACCCTGTTTATGTAGATCAAACGGTTGAAACCCATTCTCCCAATCAGCACCCTCTTTATTTTGATCAAACAGTTGTGAGCCCTGATGATCACTTTTCAGGCCCCAGCAGTGACAATGGAGGTAGTAATGCTAGTACTAGTAGTCCCCAATGGTTTGGTGATCTAGCAGATTACAAACCCTCTACCTCACCAGCGCGGCCTCCGAATGACCATAAATTCCAGTTTAATTCGAATCGCATTTCGGATTTTTCTTCTCCTCTTTTAAACAATCTTGGAGATGGGCTGTCTGGTTCTTCTTTGAATGAACTGGCTGAGAACATATTTAGGGACAGTGATTCTATCTCTCAGTTTAAGAAAGGGTTAGAGGAAGCTAGTAAGTTCCTTCCTAAAGGTAATCAGCTATTCATTGATCTGGAAAGCAGCACATACTCTCCAGATTTGAAGGGAGAGGCTCCAAAGGTGGTTGTCAAGGAAGAGAAGAGTGAGAGAGGGACCTCTCCTAATGGGTCGAGAGGAAGGAAGAATCATGAAAGGGAAGACATTGATCCAGAAGAAGAGAGGAGTGCTAAGCAGTCTGCAGTTTATGTGGATGAGAGTGACTTGTCGGAAATGTTTGATAGGGTGTTGCTTTGTAATGAAGGAGATAACCAATGTGGCGAAAGTGAAGTTGTGATCAGTGGAACGAGCAAGTCCTTGCAACCAAATGAACAGTCACAAGGATCTCATGGCAATGGTGGGAAGGGCCGTTCAAAGAAACAGGGAAAGAAAAGAGAAACTGTGGATTTAAGGACTCTCCTGATTTTATGTGCACAAGCTGTGTCAGGTAATGATCTAAGGACTGCTTATGAACTACTAAAGCAGATTAGGCAGCATTCTTCCACTTCTGGTGATGGATCTCAAAGGTTGGCTCATTTTTTCGCTAATGGCCTCGAGGCACGAATGTCTGGGACTGGAATCCAAACATTTTATGCTTCCCTAGCTTCCAAGAGGACATCAGCTGTTGATATATTGAAAGCTTACCAAGTTCATCTTTCAGCCTGCCCTTTTAAGAAGATGTCTCTGTTCTTTGCAAACAAGATGATTCTGAAAATGGCCGAGAAATCAAAAAAACTTCACATTGTAGACTTTGGGATCCTGTATGGTTTCCAGTGGCCAATGCTCATCCAGCATCTCTCATACAGAACCGGTGGACCTCCCAAGCTACGAATTACAGGGATAGAGATTCCCCTGCCTGGATTCCGTCCATCAGAAAGAATTGAAGAGACTGGGCGTCGCTTGGCAAATTATTGTGAGCGCTTTGGTGTCCCTTTTGAGTATAATGCCATAGCATCACAGAATTGGGAAACGATTCAAGTTGAGGACATCAGGATTGACAAGGATGAGGTGCTTGCTGTGAATTCTCTCTTTCGGTTTACAAACTTACTCGATGAAACAGTTGAAGTGAACTGTCCAAGGAATGCTGTTCTAAACCTAATAAGGAAGATGAATCCAAAAATTTTTGTCCACAACATTGCTAATGGATCCTTCAATGCTCCCTTTTTTGTCACACGGTTCCGTGAAGCACTCTTCCACTACTCTGCCTTGTTTGATATGTTTGATATTAACTTGTCCCGTGATAGTGAAGAGAGACTGATGTTTGAGAGAGAATTCTATGGGCGGGAGGCTATGAATGTTATAGCATGTGAGGGTTTAGAGAGAGTTGAGAGGCCTGAGACATACAAGCAGTGGCATGTTCGGACTGCAAGGGCAGGTTTCCGGCCACTCCCTCTGGACCGAGAGCTCATGGACAAATTTAGAACTAAGTTGAAGGCATGGTACCACAAAGATTTTGTAATTGATGAAGACAGCCACTGGATGCTTCAGGGCTGGAAAGGCAGGATTGTCTATGCTTCCTCATGTTGGGTTCTGGCATAAGATCTTGCTCGTGATGTTTGTTCAAACTCATTAGTGAGAATATGGCTTATGTTTACTAAATATGCAAAGGTACTATTTTACTATAATGGTCCTCTTTTTTTGTTTCTTTCTCATGCACAGAGTTATTCATATATGCAGGAGTGTTCTACTGGATGTTGGAGCCCATGATATGCTGGGCGAAATGTGCTGCAGGATGTTGATTTTGATTTTTACATGTTGTGGATGTGGTCGCCTAGCATATCTGGATTCCATCGCCCAGTAGAATGGGACTATATATATGTATGTATGTATGTTAATTTAATTCTATAAGCTTAGTCCTTAGTTGGTCATGAAATGTTGCCAAATCTAACTTTGTGGGTTCTATATTTTCAGATCCTTTTCCTGTACTGCCTTCTTGAAGAGCTTAGTGAGCAGACTGGCTGATGACTTGTTTAAGGCTTGTTGGCGCCTTAACTCGTTGGTCATGGGGTTTCATGCTGGAGATTATATAGTTGTCTAGGTATAATAGGTTATAGAACTATGAACAAAAAACTAAAAGTAAAGGGGCAAAAACATATTGCAAATGATCAAACAATGCCAATTTGTTTGTTTGTTCTTGATGTTCATAACCAAATCTTTTGCTCATTTGTACATTTTTCCAAGATCTGCAGTTATGTTTTTTTGGTTAATATTGGATGTGGCAAGAAGATGAAATTTTGGAAATCCATTATATTCATATGATTGTTTTGTGGTTTTATATTTCCAAATTTTCTTTTGTGGTTTCTCTTATGCATGGATCAGCACATAAAGAGTAGGAAGGCTTTTGTTTCTTTTGCGCGAGTCAGCGATAGAGAAGATCAGGTTTAATTACAAGGAAGATTTCCAAGGTTATATGCCTGTCCATTTTCTGTGTTAATCAGTGGAAAGGTGGAATTCCCTTGAACCCAAATTACTATTGGAAATCTCAAATTTCTTTTCAAAATCTTTTGGAATGTTGAAACTGTTTATAGTTAAAATAAAGATAAGCAACAATTGGATAGAGAAGACGGGGATAAAGAAATGGTGCACGGTTGAATGAAATTAGTATTCTATTTCTTTGTGAATGATTTTGGTCTTTTTTGGTAAATTGTGAATGATTATTGTCTCGAGTAATATAGTAGCTACATTTGAATGATTGACAACATTAGGCAGTAAAACTTCGGACCAAAAAAATTGCAGCCTGCAGGAGAAGAATATACATGAAACTTGGCCTATTATTGTTATATAGTATGAAAGCAAGAAAAAAGTAAATGTTAAAGAGGACCATTCACAGAGAAGGGCATGGGGTTGGTCAAAATGCAGGAGTTGTTTATGTTAGCTTCAAAACCACCAACATTGGCCGCTACAGACAGTGCTCCTTATTTTTTCTTTTTTTTACCGTTTCTTTTCTTTAAAAGATTAATTATTATTATTATTATTATTATTGAAATGTTGGGAAGTTAGAAGTTACTATGTATTTTTTATTGGACAATATGTGTACATCTATGTTTATAATTCTTCAAATATGACCAATTCAGACATGGTTGGTACTTAAATCTCTATCTTCTTGGTTAGAATTCAAACACCTTATCAACCCATCAACTAGCACCCGAGTCAAAGGGTTTTGTAAAACGTCTTTAGAGCTTGGATGTATTTAAGCTTTTACAATTTATCTTATAATTTAGAAACGATTATTGGCTAAACCACTACTTCCTCTAATAAAAATTGAGAGTTGGAATCATTCAATTCCAAATCAAAAGCGGAAAAATAATAATAATAATATATATATATAGAAAGGAAAAAAGAACTAATTAAGAAAGCAAAGCTTTAATAATCTGCAACTTCTTATCCCTTAGCTATTAGCTAGTGGTTATTGGTCATGCAAGCTTCCAAAATACAAGAGAATGAAAAATATTTTATTAAAGAAATTTCAAGAGAATGAAGAATATTTTATTATAGAAATTTCACATTCAAAGCAAAAAATAAAATAAAATAAAATAATGAAAAATAAAATAATAATAATAATAAAATTTCAACCTGCTTAGCGACAAGGCTAATAATACTAATTACTAAAGTTGTTGGTTAATTGTTTTACAATTATAGGGGTGGCAATTGCAATATTATCGAAAACAGCTAAAATTCCCAGGTTTGGAAAGTTAATTCGAGCCTCAAATTCTGTACATTAGAATTCGCATCAAAATGAAAACAAAATTAAAGAAAAAAAATAACGAAAATTACAATTTATATATTTCATGTACTCATGTACTTACTGTCGTCCTAGCTAGAATTAAAGAAACTCTCACGTGAAGTGGTAATCAGTTGTTTCTTTTGGAATTGATGCAATATTTAAAAACCTTATAAATCTCTATATAACCCGTTTTATATTAGCACGACCGGATTGTTTAATTATATATTTGTATTTTTTTATCAGCTTTTTAAAAGCTCAAATTTGAAAATATTATTAGTTTATTAATTTTTATATGGTTTACTGCCAAATAAAATTTGAATATTTCATTAAATTCATATTAAATTACTAATACATTTTTCAATCTTAACCATTTAACAAGTTAATAACGGAGATTCTTATAAAACTATTACATCTTCTTTATGTTATGTGAAGCTGTTTCTCCTTATATAAAAGTCGAAGTGTAGCTAAATTTTCGTTTGTTTACAAATTTTTAAGTTTTTTAATACCCTTTTAAAATAGAATATATAATTAATGGGGACGGATATATAATCTAACCTTGAGAGAAACCTAAACCTAATCCCATCATGATGAGAATTGAGAATATGTAATATGCAAAGCCACGTCGTCATCATCAATATCAAGTATATATGTTGAAATGTTAACGAGTGGAAAGCTTATAGAAACGGGCGAGCCGGCGTTGGAAAAATGTGGGGAAGTAGAGGCTTAGAGTTGTGATATATATATATATATATATATATATATATATATGTGAATTTAACTTATTATTTATGCATTATGCAAGCACTTACCAATTAGGAGGTGTACTTGTGTATATATATTTATATGCATAATAAATTGTTCAAAATAACCAGATGACTTTTCATGACTATACATATATATATATATGCAGGGGTGCTGGTGAGAGCGATTTCGCTCTTCACCCGGAGTCCGATTTCAATTTTGGTCAAAATTAACATCTTTTTAATTTGTTGAATCCAAACGGTGCGTTTCACTTTCTTTTGGATTTTCTTCCTCATTCAGCTTTGAAGCTCGGCTCTCTCTCATTCTTCCTCATCTTTTTTTTTTCAAATTTTTTTATTTTGAAAAGAATAAAACCCACAAGCGGGTTCTTTTTCAGTTTTTCCTCCACCTGAAGCTCTTTCTCACCCTTCTCTTCGATGGAGGTCATATCCATTTTTAATTATTTTTTTTGGCTTGAAAATCTCAGCTAGAAGAGAGACTTCCCTTCCTACATAAGGCAACCCCCACACTCCAAGAAACCCCCACGCTCCACGACGCACGTTCACATTCTCTTTTTCTATCTCTCTTTCTTTTGCCCATAGACAACTAAATAAATCCTCATACAAATTCAATTCAAGGAACGGTTTGCCAAGTTGTTTTTATCTTCTTCTTTTTTTCTTTTTAAAAGAAAATAATTAGAGCTAAATTTGAAGAAACAAGATCTTAGGTTTTCATCACCTCCACATCAAGTTTTACAGTTGCTTTTGTATTCTGAGATGATGATAAAGCAAATAAATGAAAGAAAATAACCTAAAAAAAGAATAATCAATAAAATAAATTCGAGGTGAAAATGTTTCCTAATAGTAAAAGCCCAACCAGATCTAAATGAACAAAAATAGAAAGAGAAGAAGAGAGAAAAATACCAGAAAGAGAGAAGAGATGACAAAATTTTAGCACATGGCAGAGAATGACTTGAAGTGGCACTAGAGGATGCGAAGAAGATAGAAGAATGAGAGAGAGCCGAGCAGAATGAGGAAGAAAATCCAAATGAAAGTGAAACGCACCGTTTGGATTCAACAAATTAAAAAGATGTTAATTTTGACCAAATTTAGAATCGGACTCCGGGTGGAGAGCGAAGTCGCTCTCACTAGCACCCCTGTATATATATGTATATATAACTTATACATATAGTTTTTCATGCAGGAAATAAAGAAGAGTAGAATATATGTTATTAAATATTTGAACGTGTGGTTCAAGCTCTTTTCACAACATATTTGTAGAATAAAATAAGTTTATTTTATTTTTTATTTTTTTTACAAGCTGCAAGTGATTTGCCAATCAAATTAAAGGCTATGAATTATTGTGTGTATGAAAATGATATATATGCACCTAGATTATACTTCTATGGGGGAAATTTTTTTTCCCATAAAAGAAAAGAAGCCAGCAGCATTCCAACCCTCACTATTCTGCTTACATTTATTCCATTTTTTTTTTCGCTCTTCACTTGAAACTCTACGTGCGTGCGTGAAAGTGCAAGTGCTTCTTAGTGCGTATGAAATTCTCCATCTTCATTACTTGAGTTCAGATATACATCTAGATCTTAAATTAAGATTCTTAAATCTTATAGTAACTATTGCAAAGTTAGCTATATGCTTTATTTTGGTATAGTTAGTTAGCCTTGCTTTCTGCCCAAGTTTTGGAAGTTTTTTAATTTCTTAAAAATTTCACTAGTATTGTACGTTAATTTGTATGCCTAATCGGATACCATTTTATTAATAAAGAGTAATGCAATTTTTTTCAAAAGATCTTACCACTTCTTCTGTGTTTTGTTTTAGATCTTAGATTGTAATTGTAAAGAATCAAATAATTTGTCTAGTGACAGAAATCCAAAATTTCTTTGATCAGTTTGTAGTACTTGATTCTTGCCATCTGTGATTCCAACTCTATCCAAGTTTTTAATCATATATATATATATATATATATATATAGTTGGCATATCTTTGCCTTCATTGTATACATGCAGTTAGTCTCATAAAAGAACAACCTGAGTTTTTTATAATCAGTCTGAAAAAATAATAAAGTCTGACTAAAGTGTAAAAAATTAAAAGTCAGAATTTAAGATCTGATTTAGTAATTGTTCTGACCCGAACTTTTATTACATACATATATAAATCCTTATAATTAAATAATATTACAATATTATTAATGGAATTCTTATGTTTGATATTGAAATTGATATGCATGCAAGGGTCTAGGAAACATAGAACATATATATTATTAATAACTTCCCATGAACTCGAAAAGATCAACAATCGTACGTAGAGAAGAAGAAATCAATTTAAATTCCATAAGCCAGATACTTCTGGAAGATAAGACCACCGATATGTTTTCCAGATGTAACCCTTGATCCTTTTATGATGTTCTTGGTCAGAAATTTTGCTCATCATCACCCTCCAATAATATCAGTCCACTTACTAATTCTTTGAGCAACGTAACCAAGATGATCATAAACATTACACTAGTATCCATTTCAATGATGCCATCGTCAGCAATCTTCATCACCATGGTTCATCTTATAATAATAACATTCCAGCTCTACCTCTGCCTAATGTTCTTGGTCAGAAATTCTTTCCTTCAAGTTGTAACAATAATGCCTGTAAAACTCCACCCACAAGTTTCTTCGAGAAGAATAACACGTGATATTCCCTATGAAATTCAACGCAATGAGGAAAAGAAAATTTCACCATCAAACCACTCATGAGAGTCACAAGTTAGAAAGGAATAATAATTATAAGCAATCCCCAGCACTTTATCCTGAAGATCAGCCCGGCAGATACATAGACTTGTTTGGGAAAGAGATAATGGATGTGAAAGAAGTGAAAGGATTGAGAGGCCGGAGATGTACAAACGGTGGCAGGTTAATTAGGCATCAAAAGAGCTGGGCTTAGGCAGCTTCCATTGAGTAGAGAGGTCATGAAGAAAGTGAAGTCAAATTACCATAAGGATTTTGTGGCAGATGAAGATGGTGAGTGGATTTTACAGGGATGGAAAGGAAGAATCATCTATGCTCTCTCATTCTGGAAACCTGCATAGCTAGGAGTGAATTAACAAATAAATAATTGGTTTAAAATTGAATTTGTTTACATAGAAATTTGTATAATTAATTTGTGCAATTCATACATTCTAATTTGAAAAAAGTTGTATATTTATTCAATTTAGTTAAAATTGCCAAATTCCTTCAACGTAAATTTGATTTTCAAAATTGATTTCTTCATTTTTTATTCTCTTAAAAATTCAAAAATATGAAAAAAAAAAAAATTCATTTATTGTTTTTCGTTCTGTTTTTTAATTAGTATTTTTTTAGTTTTTGATACAATTAAAAATGAAGAAATCAATTTTTAAAATCACATCTAAGTTACCTAATTTAAAAACAAAATTTTAAAATCAATTTCGTTATGTTTTTTATTTTTGTATTTTTCAAAAAATTTACAAAATAAATTTATACAAATCCATATTCAATTTATGTTGAACGTCGAATTTTATCCATCTTCCGGTCCAGTCTAAGTCATCCTTAGTCCCTGTCCTATCTGGATGGTCTGAGTCACGATCAAGTCCAGTGGTTCGTGGTCTTGGCCCCAACTGGGTGATCTTAGATCCCAACTTTGTTCGAGCAGTCTGTGCTCTCAACTCTGAGTCCCAACCTTGACCAATCGATTCAGGATCTCAACTTTGACTGGGCAGTCCAGAGTCCCGGCCCAAATTGGGTGATCCTTGATTCGGCCTAAGTCGAGTGGTTTGGGTCCCAATCCATACTCGGTGATCCCAGATCTCGGCCCCCACCAGGCTATCTTGGGCCCCAATCTCATCTGGCAGTCCCATATCCCAGCCCAAATCGATTGGTACTGGGTTCTATCACAGAGTGAGCAACCCCCGAGTTTCGATTCTAACTAGACTGTCATGGGTATAGATCCAGACTTAACGATCCCGAGTCCCAACCCTTATAACGAGGGAGATAGAGAAATAGAGGTTGCTCAGAGTTTGTTAACATGAGAAATAGAGGTCGAGGGAGATAGAGTTGCGAGAAACATAGATGGTAGAGCTCAAACCTCATAACAATAGAACCCATAATGGAATTAGGGTAAGAAATTGGCTTTTTTATTATTCTTTCTTTCTTTTTTATAAGATCCAACCAGATGAGATCGTGGTGGATAGGGTTTTCAATTTGTGAAAGAGAGATAGGAAGAGTATGAGACAGAATAGAGAAGAACACAGAAAAGGCTGACAATGGACAAAGAAAGCGGAAAGGAGTAAAAAACATAAAATAATAAAATGACGACGTTTTTAACATCCATTAATAGGGAAAAAAAAAGCGTTCGTACAGGGCGACATACGAAAACGCACGAGGCCAAGCATTAAAAGACAAAAAAAAAACTATCAGTGATAAAAAAAAAAAAAAAACAGAAACATATGCTCTCTACTGTTCTTTATAATATATAAAATATATATATATGAGTAATTTTATAATAAAAAAATTAATTTTATTAAAATGAAGATTATTTTTAAAAATAAATTATAAATAATAATATTTTTAAATTTATTATTAAAATTATACTTGACAATTTCTACATTAATAGAAAAATATTTTTACTTTAAAATCTTTCTATATATTTATATATTATGATTTTATATATAGTCATATGAGAGTTTCAGGAGGCATGGGAGTACAATCCCTGCATTTTCTCAAACCTTGAATATGTTAATCATTTTCCATCCTAAAACCTTATAATTTTTCTTTTAATCATCTATGCTCATAATGATTTTTTTTTCTAACATACTCAAAAAAGTCACAATAACACAAGATTAAATCCTAGGGGATAATACCTTACCATTAAATCATCATCACATTTCATGTATGCCCACCCAGCCAGGTGTGATGTATCTACTTTAACAAAAAAAAATGGAGGGTGTGATGTATCTAGCTAATAAGGATTATTTTATTTTAGAATTTTAATGTGTACATATATATATTTTCACCAAAATATATTTATATATATAAGATAAATGATCTAGTATACTATTTAGTCTATATTATTATACTAAATAATGATGTGAGATAAAATTTTAATTTTTTACCAAGTGATGATGGATTACCAGTGAAACTTACATATTATGTTTCACTTTAAATAGATTCCTTTAAAAAAAAAATTTCTTTATTAGAGTTTTAATATTTAAAAAGTAAATTTCATTTAGTCTCCTTTACATTTAGTATAATTCCAAGTCAATTATTGTAGTTTCCAACAATTTAGAAAATACTTTTTAAAATTTAACTGCTATTTATTTTGTTTTTTTCTTTTCTACATGGCATGCTAAAATAATTAAATTGCTTTTTAAAATAAAATTAAAATATTTTTTATTTACTACTATCTTTTTCTCTCCTCCCTCTCATATCTCTCACTCTTTCACCCTCGACTCTCTTCTCTCAAGTTTCTCTCTTGTCTTAATAAAATTTTAATATTTTTTTATTTCTTCATCTTTATTTCTTTTTCTGTATCCTTATGAGATCCCATCTTTTCCCTTTCTATGCTCTTCCTCTCTCACTTTTAATTTTTTCTTTCTCTATTTTTTTTCCTCATTTTCTTCTCTCATCCAACTTCCAGATTTATTTATTTTTTTTTTTTTATCTCTTTCTTATTTTTTATCCCTTCCTCCTCCTCTTCATTTTCTTTTTGTTTTTTTTTTCCTCTTTTCTCTCTAATTTCTCTCTTTATTTTTATTTATTTTTCTTTTTGATCTTTTTCTGTTGGTGTAAAACACAACAATCAGTCGTCTCAAGTGTGCGAACGTGCCACTTCAAACCTATAATAGTCCAAAAAAAAATAAAATGTGCGCCAATTAATATCAAACTTAATCAAACGATTGTATTAATTGCTGAGAACAAAATAATTAAAGGGTTACAAATGCCTTTCAGATCAAAGGACTTTTAATTAAAATTTTCAACTAAAATACTTGACTACTCGAAGTAAATTCTAACGAGAATAAACTAAGTAGTCTATGTTTTTGGTGTGTGTGGATGCGCCAGTCTCCTCTCAAAGTTGTTGAAGATTCCATTTATAAGTGAAGAGATTTCAGAAAGCTTGTTGCGCTTCCGATGTGGGATTTTTCTCCATTCCAATTTCCAAGGTAAATATTTATACTTGTATCACTTCAACACATTCTCCTCTTTAAACAATGTGAGACAAATATAAATTTACTTAAATCTAAAAATAATATTTTTAATAAATAAAAATATTAATTTAAAAAAATTCAAGTATATGGTCCAAACATTACTCCTATTTTTTTGTAATTTTATAGTAAAAATTGCAAAACAAATATGTTAAATTACCTTTCAAATTAGTGCAGCCTTATAACCAAACAAAACTCATCTTTGCCAAATATACAGATCCATATATTTTAGACCCTTCCATAACTCTGTTTGCTTCCTTGCAAAAATTCCATTCCAAACATGGATGCCATACCATCTAAATTTGGTAATCGAATCAAAAACAATAAACCTTCATGCTTGACCCGACTACTCTTTCCAAATTCTATAATTGCACAAACTCAAGTTTATACCATATATATATACATATATAAAAATATATGTATAATCCCTCAATTAAACCTAGCTGTGGTTCCACTCTTTTTAGGTTTGTAATTTCATCGTTTCTCTTCAACGAGTGTCGTCTATATCATCTGTTACTTAAAATTCATGCCATGATTCGTAAATTTTCTATGCAGCAATCGATCTCCACGCTGTCAAAAATAGGATTCAACATTGCTCCTAACGTGCTGCACATATCTCTGTTTCTTTTACCCTTCCGTAACTCCGTTTGCTTCCTTGCAGTGATCTCCAATCGATCTCCACACTGTTAAAAACATAATTTATCTTGCTGCATGCGCTCCTGGTAAGTAACCAAATCAACTTACTCAAACATATACATATATTTTCTTAGTTACTTGTTGTTATATATATATACATATATGTACATGGGGAAAAGCTCCGGTTATTCTGGAATCATAGAGACGCCAGAAAACTCACGACTCAACCAACGCCGGTGGATTCGGCAAGGTGGTGAAGAAAACGTGGTCGGGTGCACGGCGAGCTGGCTTGGGTTCGCAGCGATGCAGCTTGATTGCAGTGGCGCGGTTGGGTTCTGCGATGGTGGCGGCTTGGTTTCGCAACAGTGGACTGGCTTTGTGGCGACGTGGAGGACTGATTTTACAGAAACGGCTCGGAGAAGACGATCTACAGTACTCTGGAAAACTTAGATGCGGGGATTGAGCTGCTGGACTGGAAGGCTGGGCTGGCGAAACGGGCACAGGCCGCTGACCAGAACGATGCTGGGCTGGAGGGCTGCTGGACTCCACGCGGGTTGTGCATGGAGCGGGCCTTGCACTTGGGCGAGCTGAGCGAGGAACTGAAGACGGATTGACGTGGATGCAGGCTTGGCAGGATGGGCGCGACTGGAGATGGGCTAGACACGGAACTTGGCTGCTGCAGCTGGGTCGCTTGCTGGGCTGCACGCGGATTTCTTGGACTCGCTGGAGCGGATGCACGGATGGGCTGGGCAGCTGAGAAGCGAGCTTGGAGCTTGGAAACAGACACGGGCCGAACGTTGATGCATTGCTGGACGCTGGAGACACCCTGGACACCATGGGCTTGGACGCGCTGATTGACTTGCAAGTTTTTTTTTTTTTAGATAAACAATAATTTCATTTACCCAATTGAGGATTTTGCCGATAATATATTTTATTGGATTTTATTTGCTTACTTCAGCTTTTTACATTGTGGTCACGACTCAACTGCATCCAGCCAATTTTGAAAATTAGTGAATTCAACTTTATATCGAATCACTCCGACATGGCAATCATTTGACGGTTAGTGGACAAGCAGTCTTTCGACCTGCTTACTTTCTGTTAAATTTACATATTACATCGGTTTGAACATATTGGTCGTGGATTTTGGCTTTTAGCCGAGTTCTTTTGACACGACTTTGAAAAGAGGCTTGACATGGCCGGCTAAAATTGCATCAAATGATCGTGTAGTTTTTTCGGCCTAATCTTTCTGACTTGCTGATGTTAATTTTGTAGGGCATTGCTCCCCAGTATCATATCCTCCAGCATTTGATCTGACATCTGATCTGCATCCGTTGGATGACGTTCTGATTCTATCATGCCAGCTGAAACTAGGATCCAAGTGACAAAGGCAAAGCGACGACTGCGTTGACCATCACTTCATCCATGGTTCCAAACTTGATAGTTGATGACTTGATGGTTGAAGAAGCAACCATGTCTTTTTTCACCAAATTATTGTCCATGTCCTTTAAGCATGATTGGAGTTCTGCACTTTGCTTTCTGATCCATCTCTTTGCGAGATTCTTCTCTCGTGGAGCTCTAGATAAGATGCCAAATTTCTTGGATATAGCTGCAATCTCGATTCTTCTATCCAGGTCGTCGAGATATGACCCCAACTCTTTTTACAATGTACCATCTTTTTGCTTATCCGGTCGACCTGCTGTCCGACTTTCAGCATATTGGCGCTGCATCCACCTTTTATGGATTTTGTTAGGCAGATGATAGGGCTTATATCCTGCACAATACCTACAATCTACCTCCATAGCATGTGGCTTAAAAGTCTTTGGCTCCTCGATCTTCTGAGAAACCAATCTTGTCGGATGGTTTTTGAAAAAAATGACTTGGAGCTTTTGCTCACCTTGCCCCTCATGGTGTCGATTGTTCAGCTTCACCTGTCTATCCTGCAACTTTGGTCCTAGAAGTTGGAAAATGGATTTTTTCCTGTGGTTTTCCAGCAGTAGTTTCGACATGTTGAGGTTTTCACACCTTGCTTGCTGGACTCCTCGTCCTTCTTTCTTCAACCTCGTGCTTACATTGAGTACAAATCATCTTAGAAAGAGATTCGGCTTTTTCGACCGAATACTCTTTTCTAAGTTTGACATCTCTCTTCCAAACTCTTATGGATGACGTATGTCGCAGATCCACCCTAACTCTGTGTTTTGCCAAGTTTGAAATATTGGCCGAAACCATGTTCGCTTCGGCCGATGGGAAATGGTTATTATCCACTTGCATTATCTCCTTTCCTTTTTCTGGAAACTTTAACGTTTGTTTGTCAATCATTGCCTGGATAGCATTCCTGAAGACCACGCAGTTGATAGTCTAATGCGACAACGTACCATACTATTTGCAGTATGGCTTTTTCTTAATCTCTTCAGATGTTGGCAGGATATGATTGTCAGGTAATTTAATTACCTTGTCGGCCAGCAGGTAGTAAAAAATCTTATCAGCTTTGGAGATGTCGAAACTGTAAACCTTCTCTGGTTCTACCCAACTCTTCTTCATGTCCATGACTAGTTGAGGAGCTCTCTGGTTCTTTGTTGGTGTAGCCAAAGCTTTACAAACATACGAACGGGTGACTACTACTTCTACCACATTAATTTTAACTGCTCCTTCAACACTTTCTTGATCGTCAGCCTCCACGACGTGAATTTCAGTACTTGGATCCTTGTTGTATGATCTTCTGGACGAATTCTTCCTCTGGTACTCCTCCCTCAGAATGCCTTCATACCGAGTGGCTCGAGAGACTAACTCGAACAAGTTATGGAACTCTATCCCCTCAAACTTCTTTCGAAGTTTGTAGCCCAATCTGCCTTATGCTAACTTGACGAACTCCCTTTCTGGTATGTCCAGGTGACATTTTAATGGGGACATTGAGTCATACAGAGGAGGTGATCCATATGATGGTTTGAGCTAACCAGGAGGTCCCGTGACTCGTAATCGAGCCAAGCAATTCAAGAAAGCCTTGGAGCTTTATATTCAACAAGCATTGGATAAAAAGGCCAAAGAAGTTATGGATGGGCCTAAGACGTCTACATTTATTAATTTGCTGAGCTACATTAAAGAGTAGACGTAAATGGGCTTGGAATTATCTTGTAAATTAGTTTATTGATTAAGGGTATATTAGTCTTTTGTTTTTCTATTCCTTTTAGGGATGATTATTTAGGAAACCATATTTGGCAACAATGTTTTTTTAAAATGCCAATTTCGGCCAGCATAAGCATAATAATAGATTTTAGCAATTATTTAAGAATTATTCTTTTCTCTTCTTTGGTTTGTCTAAAGAACAAACTTCAAACTTATCAATCAAAGAACGAAGCTTTGATTGTGGCGTTTATAGCAAGGTTCTTGTCTTTCTTATAGACAACGGGTCAAGCTTCCATACCAAGGTTCCAATCCCATTCCGCTAGGATTCGCATCACATCTGATCCTCGCCTTCTTGAATCGGGTTGTAAATAACTACACCGACTCTCCATCCATTTGTCGCAGGCGCGATAAGTCAGCCATGAAAATCTCCGGCTCAATCCTGTAGAACTGCTCGTGGAACTTCTGCTCCAATTTTTGCCAGCTGTGGATTGAGTTTGACTGCAAATTGATGTACCAAGTGAAAGCTGGACTTGTCAAAGAATTAGTAAACAGCCGCAATTTTAGGAAATCATTGACCGCTACTTCTCCGTACTGGATGGTGAAGTGACCTATGTGTTCCACGGTGGATTGTCTCTCCTCACCAGAAATTAGGGTGAAGTCAGGAAACCTGAATCCCCTAGGAAATACAATCCGGTCGAAAGCGTCGGGGTATGGCTTCCTATAAGATGGACGTCTGGTCTGTCTAAACGCAGGACCCATCATCTCTTAGATAATGGTCTCGACGGCTTCCCGATCCATGCCTTGGCCGTGGTTCATCAAGTTTGGTCCATTCCTTCATGCCAGGGCTTGAAAGTCTGCTTGATAGGCGTGGGCATCATAGTGTCCATTCCTGTAGTTCTGTCCAAAATGCTCTGCATGCCCCCTGCCATGAATCTGGTTCCGAGCTGAAAGGTTGGGGTACATCTAGACATCCACTATCCCTCCATGTACGTTGGGTATAGCCTGGAAAACTTGCATCGTCTGTTTTTCCCGACCATCCCTCACGTTTTAGCCTAAGTTGTCAGCATGCCCCCCGGCATGAACATTGTTCATTACCGATGGGGGAATGTAAGGTTGGACGTACCGTTCAGGCATAACCCTTACACAATTTCCATTGGGTATGACCTGAAAGGCATGCACCTGTTGTTCCTCCTAGCCGTTAGTCGGCCTTGCGCCATTCGACGTAGCTTGGGTTGTCTGCACCTGCTGGCGCAGCAATTTCAAGATTCCTTGCAACGTTTGCTGCTGGGTCTCTTGGTATGCTTCCATCTTCAGGGAATTCTCCCTCAACTCTTGGGATAGTTCACGGATCGAATCCTTGGTGGACATCTCAGTCGCGTCTGGAGCCTTGCCGGTCTCCCTTTCATTTCCGTCTTCCTCTGACATATTTCGGCTACTAACGCTGTCGTGGATGTCGAGTTCCTGATTCTTTGAGCGAGTCTGAACCATTTCCTCAGTTGAAAAAAATGGTCCCACTGGGCGTGCCAAAAGATATGTTGGTGTAAAACACAACAATCAGTCGTCTCAAGTGTGCGAGCGTGCCACTTCGAACCTATAACAGTCCAAAGAAAAAGTAAAGTGTGCGCCAATTAATATCAAACTTAATCAAACGATTGTATTAATTATTAAGAACAAAATAATTAAAGGGTTACAAATGCCTTTCAGATCAAATGACTTTTATTTAAAATTTTCAACTAAAACACTTGACTACTCGAAGTAAATTCTAACGAGAATAAACTAAGTAGTCTATGTTTCTGGTGTGTGTGGATGCGCCAGTCTCCTCTCAAAATTGTTGAAGCTTCAATTTATAAGTGAAGAGATTTCAGAAAGCTTGTTGCGCTTCCGATGTGGGATTTGTTTTCATTCCAATTTCCAAGGTAAATATTTATACTTGTATCACTTCAACACATTCTCCTCTTTAAACAATTTAGGACAAATATAAATTTACTTAAATCTAAAAATAATAATTTTTAATAAATAAAAATATTAATTTTATAAAAAAAAATCCAAATATATGGTCTAAACACTTTCTCTCCCTTTTCTTTCTACCTTCTCTTTTTGTGCTTTTTTTTTTT
>QANX01001611.1:0-35148 GCA_003254975.1 Ochetophila trinervis
CTCCGACAATAACTAGAGTTCAAATTCATCACCTCTAAAATAGAAATAAAAACTAAAAAGAATATAAATTTTATTCGATTTAGAAGTGTATTCAAAATAATTTTTACCATTGAACCAAGCTCACGAAAAAAATATTTATTAATCAATTAAATTATTACACATAACCATATAATATACAGTCAAAACAAATTAACAATCCATGTGCAAAAGATGGGTGGTGCACATTAACTAATTAACTAAGTCGTATATAGGGGCGGTTAATTAAAGCAGATGAACGGCCGGTTATCAGAAACGCAATGGAATCAATATATGTTGGAGTGATATTTAGGGAGATAAATGCTGTCACAAATTTTTGTAAATTTGGATAGAGGTAAAAGAGAGCTGGGCCAGTGGCATATATGTTGGATTAGAGAAAATAGTAACTTTGTTTTACCACTAGGCTGTCCGTAAATGACATATGAGTGGCATGTTTGGAGTAGCCAGGCATAAGTATGAGGACTTCCATTGGCACATCTATGTCAGGCATTAGAGAGTGGCACCATAGAAAGTGGTGGTCGTGCATATATATATATATATATATGGAAAACTAAAAGCAGTAGTAGTAGTACTACTACGTCAGTCATTTCAGGTGGTTACTCTATCTTTGTCAAAGTTATGCTATAGCATGCGCTATATCAATCTTGTGGCATACAAATATTATGGTACTGGCATTGGTATTGGGGGTAGCACTCGCAGGGCTTAGCCAACGCCCAAACTCCAATTTGCATTTCCCAAATGAATTAAGTGTGGCAGTGGAGAAGTGAAAGTGTGGCCGCTGACACTTCAACCCTTTGTGGGTATAATTGCTCACCCAAGAAAGATCATCATCTTAGCCGAGATGGACTTTTACCTCAAAGATATGAGAATCTATAAGCCGATTAAGAGAATCATTATCGAGCCGAACCAATTGAGTGCTCAGTCTACCCGAGCGAGGGACGTTCTTTGGTCTGACCAACGTGTATATTCGGATCAACCGAGTTCACTTCTCAGCACTCATGCCTTCGTCACAGAACGACAGAGCTATATCAATTATCAAGTTAGATCGGCATGGACATTCCGAGACAAATACTTGGCTCTCATGAAGTTTATTCCTATATGACGGCACATTCAAAGGACGTACGGGCACATAGAGACTCTAAGGGCTCCTTTGTTTGATAGAGTTAGACAAAATTGAATAGATTATGATCATATAAGTTTAGATTAGATAGAAGCTCGTTTGTTTGATAAATTAGACACGACTAGATAGATTAGGATAAAATTGGTTAGAATTGGATAAAATATGAAGGGATGATAATATTGTAACCAAATTTTATGTTTCTTGTTGGTAATAATATTAATCTTATATTATTTGGAAATAATTTAAAGATTTTTTTTTGGTAAATAAATAATTTAAAGATAACTCAATCTATTTTGTAAAACTAAATAGTCCAGATTTTATTTGAAGCAAAATCTATAGATGGATTATTAAAATGCAGTCCAAATTGTAAGTTTAGCAAACAAACAATGGATAAAATTAGCTCAATCCAGTTCTAGAAAACAAACATAGTTGATATGTATTATATCATACATTATATCACAATATAATTCAATCTAATATAGTACAATACAACTTGCCAAATATAACCTAATGCTCAAACATTTTTTCAAACCCTAGCATTCGAGTACATTATTGAATATTTTTGGCCCCAAAAATCTTCACGTTTTTGTTCTTTTGCAGGTTAAATCACTTTTTAAATCACTCATACGATGGTCCGACAGAATAAGGTAGTGCAAAATCCCACATCAAACAAATCCCCTCTCCCTCGGTATTCATAAATAATATATTCTTCCAAGTGCGTCAATATATATATATTGGTGAGAATATTCTTGTGGTATTACAATTACATGAAAATGAATTGGTACCCAAAAGCTTCATCGATGGGTGATGTGACGAGATGATGATATTGATGGTACCACACGTGATAAATATTTCTATCTATATACACTGATATAACATCACTAGCTACCCCCTTTCTTTCTTTTTTTCTTTTTTTTTTTTTTTTTTTTCTGGATATGCACTCTCTTCTCCGTTATCATTTTTTCATATTCATATATAGATCTGTTAAAGATATATAGTTTCGACTCTATGATAGACACTTACTGATATTCAATTAAAATTTTATGAGACTTTTAATATATAATATGTTAAGTTTGAATTTTATGTTAGAAACATGTTTCCAATGGAACAATTCTGATATAACATATGTATACATATATATTTTCATCCAAAAAAAATATACATATATATAGACATATATCATACATGAACATTATAGTGGGCGATATTCTGTTTATTATAGTCATCTGATACACATACTTATATGTATTTGATAACTGCAGTGATTGTTCTTCACCGTATAGTTGACGATAAATCGTATATCAATATATCATGTAAATATATATAAATTTATATATGCATGTATATTAGTGTGTATATAAGGTACAATCAATTGAAAAGCTTCTATGCAAAGTAATTTAATTGATGGAAGCATTTCATGACTAATGTTATCATGAGAATATCGATTGACCAAGCACATAAAAGTTTGATGAACATGCATGCTAATGACTTCCGAAATAATATGATCAATTTTTCCATTAGCTCGTTGTATACGAAGCAGTATCTTTCTTTTTCGGATACAGGACAAAGTGCATTTCCTCTTTTTCATGTTCATTTAACAAAGTTTTTATTAAAAACAAATTATTTATTTAACAAAGTAGCTAGTAAGTACGTTCAGCTGTGTTTGGATTCACCACAGACTCAATACAACTTGCTCTGCCAGTGTCTTTGCCTGCCGGCACCGTCCTTTCCATGTTGGTCACCCAGTTTTACACGTTCTGAGCCATCGATGGCTATTTTCTTTGATTCTTGCATGAGCACATAAAACATATATAGCCTCTCTTACAACATCATGACTTGAAAGATTCATCCAAAGTAATATGCAAATTAGAGGTTTTTATAATATATAGAGCGACACTGATTTTGGGCAAGTTTTGGACTGAATGAGAGCTGAACAACATTTTGTTGGTAAATTGGGAAGAACATTCATATTTGTGTGTGGCTTCTATTTAATATGTGTTGGTCAAGGACCAAATTGCCTGACACGGAGCATGGTCTTTTTTATTGTAAGAGAATACAGCTAGTATTTGCATGTAGTAGTAGTGCTTTGGAAGTGACCCTAATGGGGAATACATATCGATGTGACTATAATTCTTAAATTATTAATGGTCGAGAACTTTGAGCTTTGAGGATGAGTAGGGATTTTACTAATTTATTTCTATACTATATGTTGCACTATATATTGAGTATTAATCTTCTTCTTTTTCTCTTTTTCTTTTTCTATACTACATATTGCACTATATATTGTGAAAATGTGTATAAACATAAAATTCTTAAATAAAACATGTTTCAGATTACTTGAAACTTTTCTTTGACTTGCTATTAGTTTATCAAACATTTAACTTTCTTTTTCCTTCTTTAAAAAAAATAAATAAATAGCAAGGAGAAGTTATGGAAGTTTCCTATGGTATAAAATATAGATAAAATTCAAGATAAAGAGTTGCTTAGAAAATAAAAGATCAGATATGTTATCTCTTCATCTCCCTCTCAAATTAAAAAGGCTTTGAAAGGGAACCATGGATAGCTTATCATTTTTGTATGCCATTATTGTTCCTTATGAAATTTAATTGGGGGAAGGGTTATGAATACAATATGTACTATATAGTTTAACCCAATCCATTTGTTTGTGGAAAGTGATTTTTTTTTAGTGTGAAAACGATATGTGCTCGAAAAGAAAGAGGTGGTAAAAAAATCACCATCACTAATTAAGTTGGTACTCCACTTTCATTGATACGCCTCAGTGGCTCATTCAACAATGCAATGACTAGTTTATCTTTTTCCTTTAGAAGTTAATGATTAGTTTTACAACTTAGTAAAGCAATGAACTAATGCCTATATTAGAGGAAAAAATTTCATGACACCCTGCTACCAAATCAGCTTGTACCACTTTCAGTCGTTCTCTGTCATGTGTTAAAATTTTACCATTCATTGTCTATTTATTTTTTATTTTGAAAAAGATAAATTCCATATGCTTTTTACTTTTTGGTATTTTTTTTTCTCTCATTCTCTCTCCAGATCTAGCTGGGCTTTTACTGCTAGGATATATTTTCATTAGGAATTTATTTTTTTGTTTATTCTTTTTGTTTTTTGGGTTATTTTTTATCATTTATTTGCTTCATGATCAACATCTTGTACAAAAGCAACTGTAGAACTTGATGTGGGAGTGAAAAAAACCTAAGATTTATTTTTTTCAAAAATAACTCTAATTATTTTTTTTAAAATGAAAATAAAAATAAAAAGAAGATAATCAACTTGGCAAACCGTTCTTTGAATTGAATTTACACGAGAATTTCTTTATGTCTATGGGCAAAAGAAAGAGAGATAGAAAAAGAAAAAGTAGGTGTGGGAGTTGCTTATGATATGGTAAGAGGACAAGTCTCTGTTCTAGCAAATAAAATTTTAAAATAATTAAAAATGGGTATAATCTCCATGGAAGAGAAGGGTGAGAAAGAGTTACAGGTGGAGGAAGAATCGAAGAAGAAGAAAAATCAGTGCGTGGATTTTATTATTTTTAAATTAAAAAAAAAATTAAAAAAATAAATAAATAATGACATTGCAATTTTTAATACATGGCAGATAATGACTTGAAGTAGCACCAGCTAATATGGTACCACAGTGTCACGGAAAATTTTCTCCTATACTACCCAAAAAAAATAACTAATGGCCTAAAAACAGACTGTCGTTACCAAGTAATTACTAGAATTACAAGTCAAAAAATCATTAACTTAATAGAAAACCAACTACGAAACGTATCAAAAATAATAAGTTCATGGATTTTATTTTCCAGAAAAAAAGGTTAATGGGTTTGTACAAACAAGTCTGGATTTGCTCTAAAAGATTTAAAAACATTTCCCTTTTTCTAAATGGAATAAAATTCAATCAATCACGAGAGTTGAGCGCCATGGCCAATTACAAAAGGGTGCCCATTTACCCCTGTAAACCTTACATAATAACGATCCATATTTTCCCATTGCAAAAAATATACAAAACAATTACTGGAAAATGGTTAATCACAATTTGAAAGCCCATCGTTGATTTTGTTCCATAGCATTAGAACGTTTAATACAAATTTTCAATGGCTATACCTTTCTCCTGTTTAGAATTTTCAGCTTTTTATGAAGTTATAGTCATAGAAAGGCTAACACAAACGAAATTACCAACAAAACAAAAGAAGTTACACAAACTAAAATATTCATTACCAGACTCAACGAGCACAGGAAAACAAATGGCTAACTTAGTAGCGTAGTATTCTCCTCTCATTTTATCCAACAAAAGAAACAATGTGTTCTCGGCTCATGAGAGTTCAACTACAAGACATTCAAGATCCCAGCATAAATAAATAAATGACAGTAATAATAGTAAAGGAAAAATACGAATTACAGATAAAAGAAAAAGAAATTTAGCATTTAAAACTAATATCCCGCAATACCTAGAATTGGTATAATAGTTTGTGATGGTAACTGTGGCACAAACTACAAACAAGGACAAAGATACTACATGCACAAAGAAAAAGACGCAGATAATACAATCACCCTAAAAAAAAGTTGATAGAAAATATTATCTTACAAAGCAAACCTAGGAAGGCAAGTTATGCCTTGGCTTTTCCAGCCTGGAGAGACTGAAACTTCTGTTGTAACTTTAAGATCTGCAAAATGAAAACATCCAATGAAAAATGCATTAATATTGAACTACTTGCTACACGAGATGAGATGCTAACTAGCTATAACCCTCTACAAAGAGCACACGCTAGATAAATTCTTTATGAATATTACAAGGCACAAAACAAATACAGTAATGTATACTCCAGCAAATCCATTCCATCTTCATTTTATTTGACCTTATAAAGTTATTACACCCTTTACCTTCAACCAGAATGCATAAAGATAAATTTAATTTTTTTGATGAGAATAAAAACAAATTTAACCAAAGGCTATATGCAACTAGGGAAAAGATAAACACTATGAAAAAGTAGCAAATATTTTCTCAGTAATAAATCCCATCGTTTCCACAATAATGGTTCAGGGTTGAGTTAAGCAACAGTTCAAACAGATTGAATCCTGTATGACAAGCAGACTCAACATCATTTGTTGTATTTCACAAAAAAGAGGTCTAATGCCTTGTCTCAGGTATGAGGTACTAAAAGGGTGATGCTATAGAAACCCCTTCAAAGAAAGTATCAAAAACAAAAAATTAAATAAAACAAGTGAAACAGGTAGGAGCTACCAGACTTAAGGGAAGCCTGTTTGTGAATACTTTTTGAATTTGCTGTATTTAATAGTTAAGTCTGACTATTGTTCTTTCCGAGGGACTTATTTTCCTTTAAATCTAGTTATTCACTTTTCCCAACAAATTTGTGTCACTTATTTAAAAGCATAAGAAGATGTCAAAACTGCACATCATAAACACTTCAATATTTTCCCTAAAAGTTACTACTCATAAGACTCTAAGTTGAATAGAATAAACTTCATACAATAAAGCAAAAGCAACTGCTATAGTTATTATATAAAGCAGCTCCATAAAAATCTTTAAAATGCATAGATATAATATCACAATCTGATTGAAATCAGAGGCCATATGAAGAGTCAGACCTTAATGAGCATTTGAGATGAATATATAGAGAGAAAGGATACAAACCGTTTCTTTTTTGCTATTTTGCTTTTCTTCCAAGTCTTGAAGAGATGCATCAAGCCGCTTCCTGTTGCAGAAGTATACAAATTTAAAATCAATGATATGCAACAATGACAACAATAAAAATAAATAAATAAATATGATGATTCCATTTAGATGCCATAGATAATTCAAAGGAAAGAAGAAGATTATTAATACAAAGAACCATGAAACACAAGTGATATGTCATATAAGCACCTAAAAGAGAAGTGATACAAAAAGTTTCATTCAATCATACAAACTACATCCTAGCATAAATTTTTCACCAAAAGTATGCATCGTAACTACGATGTGGCTAATCTATCACCCAACCAAAAACTACCCAAAAATCCATTCTGCAACTTGTTTCTAATTAAATTTTAAATACATTTTATTTATCACAATTGTTAAGTGTTTATTTGATGACTTGATACACACAATCAAGCATAATCTAAATCTATCTTCTATTAAGTGTCTATTTGATCACTTTTGCTAATTCCATTTACCCTCATTACTGGTAATTATGTATAGGGTCCACTTAGTGCCTTTGGATGGGCCAGCACACGAGGGCTTTTGAGATTAATATTTCTTGATAACCTTCTTTTTCCTAAATAATTTAAGACATTAGATTGTATTTAAACAAGGTAGTATATTTCCCGTTAACTTGCAACAAAATAACCTAGAAATATACAAGCTATTTTGAATCGAAGTAACCTATTATCTTATGGGTCAAGGAGAATATCTCAACAGCAGAAATACCTTCTTCTTTTTTTTTTCCATTTTTTCTTTATTCTTATCCTTATCAATGTATTTAAATTTGGATATATTCATTCATTGTTCCTCAACATTTCAACTCTCCATGCTTAAGCAAAAGTGCAAAGCACCAAGAAATAGAAACAGAAGCATACAATTCAGCAGTGATGTACTCAATTCTCTTGCGCACATTGGCATTGGCCTCCGCCAAATCTTGCTTCACAAGCACAGGACCGATCAACTTGTACACATTTGCATCTTCCTTCAGCAGATCCAACTCCTGCAAACCCAAAATCCAAGAAATTTAAAAGCAAGTATCCATTTTCTTTCAATAATCAACAACCTTAGAATGAAAAGCTCGATTAATTCCCTTTTTCTTTTTTCTTTTTTCCCTTTTGGCAACTGAAGTAGTTAATCAGAATGCCGATAGTACTAGAAGGAAGATAAATCATTTCCTATACTCATATACATATAGTATTTGTTAACTAAGATAAGCTCTTCGTTTCCTAAAAATCAAAACAGGACTCTATGCCGCTGCATTAACTTTTTCTTTCATAATCCGTGCTTTTCTCCCAGAAACCAAACAGAAGGCGGATAGAAAAAATTAGAAAAAAAAAAGAGAGAGACCTTGAGGACGAGCTCGTTCTCGCCAAGCTGAATAGTGTACTTCTTTCTAACTTGGTGATTCTTTGCAATATCTGACAGCCACAAACACCATGTAAGACTCCTATTCCGCCATAAACAAAACATGCGCTTGAATATAAAAAAAAAATTCAACGACAATTAGGTTAAAAACTGGGAAAGAGAAATTGATTTCAAATCCTTGCCTTTTTGGATTTTGCTTAGATCGTTAGCTTTATTCTCCAACTCTCGCTGAAGCTCCTTCAGAGCTGACGCCGAACCCATTCTTTTGCCTCCTGCTGTTCAACTATCGTCTTCTACGTGGGAGGTTGCATATATGCGCTGCAACTTTAGGGCCTTTGGGTCTACACATTGGGCCCTTACTTCAAATTTTGGAGGAAATTGGACTTGGCCGCATAACAATAGAGAATACTAGATTTTGGGCTGAATAAATTATTTAATAAACAAACAACAAAAATGATTCTATTTACACGTGAAAGTAGATTGTATACACACCACACTATAGGTTTTTTTTTTTTTTTTCCTTAGAGAAATATTACACTTTGTTGACATATTAATCCAAAAGCATTTAATTTTCAAAGCTAGTAAAATGCGTTGATTTTTCTGCAATTAACTAACTTAGGATTCTTTATTAGTCAACATCTCTGCCTTTCTGGTAAAATGGTAACCATTTTCCTTCTTTTAGGTTTTAGGTGTTGGATTTATGATTTTGGTCCTATTTGAAATATTATATTTTATGATAATTTTTTATATATTTTAATTTAAATTAAATTTGATTATAATATAATTTATTATATGATATAATTAAATTATTTATAATATAAAATATAGATAACAGTTGTTATGTTTGTTAAATTATATTTTAAATTTTAAATTGAGAATATTAGTTGGTTTGAGTTTCTATTATTTGTANTACGTACAAATATTATAAAGAATACAAATAACAAACTGATACAAATACGTAAGAGAAAATATTAAAAAATATATTAATTCTCTAATATTTTTGGTTTATTCCCTGAGATATAATAGAATTCACACTTTGTTGTACTACTTGAGATTAGTTCTGAAAGATCTAGCAGATCTAGTGGTGGTAGATCCTGTAGCATATCTAGTGATAGCCTATAGATCCAGATGAATATTGTAGATATAGTAGAATCGTTATACCACGCATCAAAATCTACAAAATATTTTATTTTATTTTTCATATGCTTCAATCATATATTTTTTTATGGATTATTAATTTTACGTTTCAGCAACATATATTTTTCTTACATTAGGCGAGGTGGGCTCTAAATTTATGTATCAACAATATTTTAATGAAATTTAAAAAAACAATGAAAACAAAATTCACATATAAAATTACAAAAATCTGCACTACAACTTTATTATTATTATTATTGTTTAGCACAATGTAATATTTTTGGTATCTAAGTTTGTTACGTAATATTTTTTGGCATCTAAGTTTGTACACTATTAAATGAAAAAAAGGGTTCGTCCAATCTATTTTGTTTAATTAATATTTTTATTGTAACTCCATTTTGCTGAACATAATCCCAACCGAAAAACCTTTGAAACGGCGGTGGGTCGGTCCCGCCGCCTGGGGGACAGTTCTTAGAACACGGGAATTAAAGTTAAAAATATACATTTATTTTTTATTTTTGGTAATATATAATATACTTGGTGGGAACACATGGAAGACCTATTTTATTTAGCTTTCACCTGTTTTGTCAAATTTAATCATATTAAAGTAACTTTGATTAAATAAAGTAAATTGCTACTTATAAGCTTAATGAGTAAAGACGCTCGAGCTGGAATCTTTAGATAAAAGGACACTCCCACTCCTGCTGCCTCTTCCTCTGTCGCTATATACTCTACACGGCATAGCAACTCTCTGGCACAGACAGCGAGTGACTGATAGAGAGAGAAAGAGAAACAGAAACAGAAACAGAGAGAGAGAGAGCTTTGGGTAAAGAAGATGGTTCAGAGCTCCACAAGAAGCAAATGGGTTTTTCAATTTATGCTTCTTTTTTCTCAGTTAGCTACTACAATCTTAGCAGAAGATGGTACGCCTTCTCTCCCCTGGACTGCCCTTTTAGTTGTTGGTTCTCGTTGTCCTTTTTCCATTATTTGAAAACCATTTGAAAACTATGCTTCGATACTCATTTCAAAATTGCAGTTTTTTGGTTGAAGTTTTTCTCTCTCTGTCTCTGGTAAATTTTTTAGATCTGAAAATTTTCTTTCTTATTGGGTTTCCCCAACTTTTTTTCTTTTTGTTGTTGTTATAATATTGGGTTTCTACAACTTGTTTGCTCTACAATGTGTTTGTTCTCTTGGCAATTGGCATCGCTCTGTGGATTGTATATTCCCTTGGCATTTATCTGGTAGAGTTGCTAATGCTGTTAAAGGAATAATTTAGCTTCCAAGGATTTCACGCTTTTCCTCGGCAATTGGTCTGTTGTTTCTGCCAAGACATTAATTTTGTTCACATTTCTGGCAGTCCAAGAAATTAACATAAACCATTCAATGTCTTTAAAATCCCTCTTTTTATTTTTATTTTTATTTTTTAAATTTAGTCTTTTTTTATTTAGTCTTTTTGGTATGCGTTTCAAATGCTTTCCATGCTCATGTCATGTTTGAAGGGATAGAAGTTCGTCTTTCTAACTTCATCTCAACAAGGTTTAAGTTTATAGTAGATTAATCCTTCTTCATTGGTCCACTATAGAGTTGGGTTTTTGATTTTTGCTTCATAATGTTGTTAAAATAAAAATGAAATGAAAAATGGTATAGACCAACAAGGGTCCAAATTCTAACAGGGCTCAATAATTGTTTAACAGATAATCTAATCTTATGTTTAGTGGCTTGTATTTGATATAATGATGATTATGATCTTCAAGCATTCAAGTCATAAGCCCCCCCTCCCCCAACCATTGATTGTTACTTGGGTGATGATCTGGTCTCATTTCTTGTCTTGTTCCCACTCTGATAAATAAATCCGTACTTCTTCCTTATTTGATTTCATAAGCTTTTTCTCGAGCTAGCATAAAGAGTCGATTTTTACTTCCAATTTACTTGTACATTTGTTCATGAGGAAGAAAACAATGCATTGAATGCGACTTTAAAGAATTTTGAGTCTGTAAATAATTAAATTTGGACAATATGAAAGCCCACAATCTGTTTTTAATTCTGTAATATTTAGGTCTGGTCCCTAGTGAATCAAATTCTGTTATTAATTTCAAGTCTTTATACAAATTTAATACCTCCACGTCCTTTCATTTTCAAGTTTTTTTTCTCTCTCTCTCTTCTGCATGATTTTTCATTTCGTTCTTAATTGAAAAATACTGGATCGAACTTTATGCTTTGCTTTACTTATCTCTTTTTTTTTTTCAATTCTAATTTTATTTTATAGGACATAATTTTTTTGAAGAAAAATATAAATAAATTGAGGGCATAAAAGAGTGAAGTGGCCCAAGGTCGGCAACATAGAGGCGCCTTGCTAAATGGGAATGTCCTTTTTTCCGGGTTAATGACCCTCTAGTAGGGAACGATTTCCCGCCAGTTAGAGTTCCCTTTTTTTCCCCCGTAATTAAGCAAAAGTACAAGGACCTTTCCGTAAAGGAATCCAGTCCTTGAAATATTTATATTTAATATAATTTTTACCTTTTCTATTTTAAAGATTTAGATTTATTTTTTACAGTTTTAATGGATTTTTTAAAATAAAAATTTAAAATGAAAAATAAAATTTAGCTGTATAAATGTAGAGAGCTAAATATATTTTTTATATAAATTTTATTTATTATTTTTTAAATTTTAAATATATTTATAATTAAATATATTAATTAGAGTTTTTTAATATAGAAATGTTAACTAAAAAAAATATATAAATAATTATTTGTAAAAAAATACAAAATAAAAATAAAAAATAATTATAAAAAATACTATTATAATTGATAAAAATTTATATTTTTTATTCTTTAAAAATTTATCTTATTTTAAAAATAATGTTTCTAGATGGGGCCTGTAAAACACTGGATTGGTAAAAACAATAAACCTTTGTCTCAGTCAAAGATCGGGAGACCAGCGTGGCCTGAGGGTGCGGTAGGCCCCACGCGTTTAACGCGGTCTCTGGTTCTTCATGTTGGATTAGATAGCTCTTCCTTTTCAATACGTCACGTCATTCTTTGGCGTTTAAAAATTTTTAGAATGTGGTCACCCTAATATTCTTTGTATGGGCTTTTGTCATGCTTTAATTTGTTTATTTATTTATTTTTTTTCTTATGGTTGGAATTTTTATCTGATTTTATTGTTTTTTTTTTTTATGATTATGGTTTTTCTTTGGATCCTGAGGCAAATGCAGGGATAAGGTTATCCACCTTTCCTGCTTAATACTTCCTACAAATTTTGTAGAGATTTTATATAAAGATTCTCCGTTGTTTTAACATTTAATATAGTATTAAGGAAACAGAGAAAAATATGAAAAAATAAATCTTAGAAAGTACATAGATCAAAACTAGTGTGCTACACGGATTGAATGCTAATGCTATACTTAAATAAATTTTACAATGAAGCTAAACTGTTTTACTAATTAAAAGTACAAAACCTTCCAAATGAGTTTGGAATCTACATATATAATAATATTGCAGTGCGCCTGATATTGAACAGCTTTCCGTAACTTTGTGTTACACTTTTTCAAAGCATCGGGTTCTGTTCGGTTTGAAGAAAAACTGTGTTATTTTTTTATTGTTCTGTTTTCTAAAATTTGTAATATATTTTTGTATATACAATTAGATAAATCCCTTTTAAAATTCTATTTTTGTTCAGTGACATATGCTCACACACTTTTTACCTATAGAAAAATCTACACATACAAATTGGATGATAATGCAATAAATGATTCAATATAATATAAGCTTTTATGGAATATATAAAAGTTCATAAAAATACATATGGGTTGAGGAGGTTGTTGAATGATTTTTTTTTATCGGAAAGTACATTAAAATGGGCATTCCCATAGCTGTACAAGATTTCTCTAAAATAAATCACCCAAAAAAAATAAAAAATTAGATTTCTCTAAAATAAAAAAAAATGCAGGAATTATAAGTATGAATATAGTAGAAGCCTAGTTATGAAAAGCCATAAACAAAATTTGAGTTGGTGTGGAGGTGGGGTTGAGTGAGATAAAGCCGGGCTTCGGCAAAATTTAGTGGGTTAGTGATAATTTCCCTACACCGTCTAAAATTGGTGTGTGTCTGTCCCACTGGGTCCTGAGGCAGAGGTCCAAAATAAAGACTATATCTTTGAATATCCGCTGAGCCTACTGCTTTGTTTGTTTAATAGAAACTTTTGTCGTGACGCTTATTTCCATGCCTATCACCTTCAAATTGCTATTATGTGCTTCTCTGACATATGGTCCTCTTTCTGTGGTTTCCCAGTGACAATTATGAAATACCGAAAAATCTCTTACATTTTCTCGTGCATTGTATTAAACTATTAATCTATCTTTTGTATTATTTTTTATAATTTATAGTAAGGTCTAATTTCTGTTAAATCTTTTCAGAAAATAATAATAGATAAAAAATAAAAAAAAGGTTTAGCATAAATTATTATTATAATGTGTTTGAATTTTGATCCGATACAGGACCACTGCCAAACGGTGACTTCGAAACCACTCCGTCAGGTGGATTCCCAGACGAGGCCATAGTAGATGGGCCCACCACGATCCCCAGCTGGAAATCAAACGGCACAGTGGAGCTCGTAGAGTCGGGACAGAAGCAGGGAGGGATGATCCTCATCGTACCACAAGGTAGACACGCGGTGAGATTGGGGAACGACGCGGAGATCAGCCAGAATCTGAAGGTGGAGAAGGGGTCTACATACTCCATCACGTTCAGTGCGGCTCGCACGTGCGCGCAGTTGGAGGCGTTGAACGTGTCGGTTCTGCCCGCATCGCAGACGATAGACCTGCAGACATTGTACAATGTGCAAGCGTGGGACCCATACGCGATGGCTTTCGAAGCGGAGGATGAGGATGTACAGTTGGTATTTAAGAATCCCGGAATGGAGGATGACCCCACCTGTGGGCCCATCATTGATGATGTCGCTATCAAGAAGCTCTTTACCCCTGATCGACCCAAAGGTAAACAAATCCACACTCTTTCTTTGACTCTCTTTCTTTCTTTTTTCCCTCTTTTTTTAGTTGCTCAATGAAAAAGCAAAGCTGATTTTCATCAAGTGGGTCCCTGTTTTCTGACGCTTTTTAATCTTACTGACCACGCGTGGCCCTCATGCTATGAAATCACACTCGCATCCACTATAAATTTATAATTAACTAATAAAAAATTTCTTAGATTGAAAAATAGCAACTTGAAGTATAAATGTAATTTGTAAAATCGAATAACAAATCAATATTTTTTCAATAGCTCATTTGTTGATTGCAAATACAATAGTTCAACGTCAATCTTGCATTTACACAGAGCATGTTGTGGTCTTCTGTGTCAATTACATGTACAACTTTGAGAGATTGGGAAGATGTTTCTAAAATTTTCGAGAAATTCATTTGGATCCAACTAATATTACAGTACAAAATTGCAAATGAATAATGGTAAATGACAGCATAAACTGGCAGTTTTGCTATCAACATATGACTCAAATGACACATCAATTCCAAAATACTCACTTGGTGAGAACAATTTAACAAAATCACCTACCAAAGTTATACAATAGGCAGCATTTAACAAATTTAACTTGTACAATGCATTTTTGTTTTATTTGCAAGCATTTGGATTTTGCACTTACTAATTAATTTTATATTAGTGAATGTTAACTGTTTGTTATACTTTCTACAGATAATGCAGTGGTTAATGCTCAGTTTGAAGAAGGTCCATATATGTCCAGAAATGTTTCACTAGGTGTACTGCTCCCCACCAACCTTGATGAAGAAACGTCTGCATTACCTGGTTGGATTGTTGAATCTAATAGGGCTGTTAGGTATATTGACTCCTACCATTTCAGTGTCCCTGAGGGAAAACGAGCTATCGAATTGCTTTCTGGCAAAGAAGGCATTATCTCACAGATGGTTGAAACCGCAGCGAACAAACAATACAGCTTGACTTTTGCTTTAGGCCATGCTGGGGATAAATGCAAGCAACCTCTTGCAGTCATGGCCTTTGCAGGTGATCAAGCGCAAAACATCCATTACACTCCCGATTCTAACTCAACCTTTCACACAGTTAGTCTGAATTTCACATCCAAGGCCGAAAGAACCAGAATTGCGTTTTATAGTGTGTATTATAACACAAGGACTGATGACATGAGCTCATTGTGTGGACCGGTTGTGGACGATGTAAGGGTGTGGTTTTCTGGCTCGAGAAGAAATGGGTTAGGAGGGTTAGGATTAATAAGGCTTGGTGTTGCTATATGGGTGGTTATTTTGGTTTTGTTTTAGAGTTGGTTTATTTTGGTTAGGGAAGCTTTACATATATGGTATGGTTTGGTAGGTGCGGGGATGGGGATGGGAGTGTTGGTAAACCACATTCCTCGGTCCTAATGTAGTATGTGATATTTTGCTTTGTAATTTGGCTATGAGAATGAGAAATGATAAGCATGCCTTTCTATTTCAGTTTTCGTGTTTGATCTTGGTAAGGGATTCTTGTAACTAGAGAATGGAAACCAGGTAGAGATAGAGCAGTTTTACTTCCAAAGGGAAAAAAAGATAATTTTAAGATTATGAACCTTCTCTACTTTCATGCTCAGCACTTCTTGCTAGGTTGCTTCTGGTTGTTATTTGGTATAGCATTGCCGGTGGAGATGGGATTTTACTTGCATTTTGAATTTTAAGGTTGATCTTGCTTCCTGATTTTAAAATATGGAATTCATAATTTAATGTAGTTATAGCGGGGAAATTTCATTGACTATGAAACATCGAAAATTGTTTTTCAAAATTTTAAAAATATTTGGGTTCCACTCAAAAATGTTTTTGAAAGTGTTGATAAAAAAAATGGTTGGTTTATAAGGTTTTTTTTTTTTTTTTTACTGGTTGATTTATAAGTTTTTTGTACGTTTTGAAACCAAAGTGCAAACATTATAAATCTTGATATTTTATCATTAACTTGCGTCTACGAGGATTAAGAAAAAATAGATAATGAATATTTGATCCTTGCTAGGTCGTGTAATTAAATATTTATCGAGATCTACAATAAAAATATATATATCTTGGTTGGGTACATTTTCAAAGCAGAAAGTGAGTAATTCCCAATATATTTTTTTTTTATTTTTTTTAAAAAGAGAAAAAAAAGTGCATTTTGGTTCGGGCATGGTGGATGAATAACTAAATTCGAAATTTATAGAAAGTGGAGAGTGATTAAATTACAGAAATATCCCTAAGGGTGAATCTGGGGAGTATGTAAGGGATCCAAGTAGAAAAGAGAGAGCAGGAGAAGAGAACGAGGAGGCCATTTTTACGTTTCAAACACTCCAAGGAGCACCTCGGTCTCTTCCTCCTCTCCCTTCTCTTGTTCAACATGGAAGGCGAAGGGGGGCCCACCGCCTCATCCCCACCGTCTCCGCCGCACGATCCTGGTTTCTCCCCCGTTGGATCTCCTGATGAAACAGTGTCTGACCTTCGTGCGCTGCCGTCCGACGAAGACCAAGATCACGATCACGATCATGGCCGTGATCAGTCGGCTGGGACCGGCGGTCTTACCGACGATCTCAAACATAAAACCATCAAGCAGGCAAGCCTTACCCTGGCTTTTTATTTTGAATTTGTCGTGTAGGCTTGTGTTTGAACCCTATGTTTGGTTCTTCAAAGAATAGGCGATTGTGTAATCGAAACTGTACTATGGAAAATTATAGTTCGAAATAACTGTCCATGTTTTTGGCTGAGTGAACTTCAATGTTTATCTAGCGGTCTGCTTCTTATTGCACGAAATTTTGCCTTATACAGCGTTTGGACGCGGTTGGGCATTGTACTCTTCGTAAATACTGAATTTTCGTGCACTTGGAATTTTAATCCTTCTTCTGTAACAAAGTGTTAATTGTTTTTTGTAATATTTGCTTTAGTCTATAGTTGTTTTCCTATATAATGCCATAGTTTGATTTAGTTGGGATGAGAAGTAAACCAATCCTTGTCAACCCAATAAGATTGCCAATGATCTAAATTAACGAATATGGACGAAGTGATTACCATGCGATATTGTTTATTTGAGCAATTAGAGTGAATATTGGAGCTCGAGTCTTATTGAGAACTGATTTTGGCGTCAGAGATAGAGAGAAAGAGGGCAGGAGAAACTTTTGAAAAAATTTAGTTATTGTTTCATGGAAAGTTCTGCTAGGTTTAATTGAAATTCCGATGATATCACACTAGAATTACTGAAATTTTTTTTTGAACGTTTTGCAGGTGGAATATTATTTTAGTGATGGAAATTTGGCCACAGACAAATATATGATGAGTTTGATTAAAAAGAATAAACAGGGATTTGGTAAGTAGTTTACCATGGCCTGATCTAAGTTTTTAACATTTGGGTTTTATAGTTTGCGAAAGCAGTGTTCTTGACAATATGCTGTAATGGATGGCTAAATGTTGTTTGACATGATTTAGTGGTAACTGTTTGTTTGGCTTTTATCCACTTTTCTGAAGAAATGTTTAGCTATTTCTGAGTATCTGAGGTTTCATGGGAAATAGCCTCACGTACTGATGAATGAGTAACTGAAAGAGTGATTAGGCAGAACCTTATTGCCTTATGTCAAGCTGCAATGGAATTGTCCACGTGTAGTTTTGATATTTTTCTCGATAACAATCTAGAGATGAACTGTAATAACATTGCAACGCTTGCTGCAAATATCATGTTGTGACACAAAAATCCAATCTTATTGATTCCTTCATTTTAGTCATTTTCAGTTCATGACTTGAAAGATACTAAGTTTTTCATATGAGAATTGAAGTTTACTAGAAGTCTTGAACTGTCTAGTTATAATTTTCATGTCCTTACTCTTTTATCTCTGTGGCTTTAGAACTTTATAATGTCTATCGTTTGTTTACCATAGCCAATAAGACAAGAATAGAGATGCTGAAGGTGATGAGTAAGGCAGGTACTTCTGACAGGTCGCTTTGCCTAGATGTTTTCCTGGTGCAGTTAGATTTTTCTGTGCCGAGCATCTAGGACTGGTTGGTCCGAATGACTATGCAACATGCTGCTGGCTGATTCCTTCTCTATTCATATTATAAACATTAATAGGAGCAATCTTTCGATTTAAGAGATAATATATTTACTCTTTTTTTCAATATTTACTTATCTTTTAAATGTTGCCATTATGTGTGTGTGTGTGTGTGTGTGTGTGTGTACAGAGGATATTTTGGCTTTATGTTCCAAATCAATGAAGACAATTATGCTTTGCTTTTTTATTCGCACTGTGTAGTAATTTAAGGGCTTATTAGTGTTTGTCAAGTTTCTAGGTAATACAACGAAACATATTTAAATGATATTTTGGCTTTAAGTTTTGGCTTAGAAATGTGAAGCTAAGATCTTATACAAATTTGCGATAGAGAGTTCTCCTGTTGAATCCCTCCTTGTGATCATAAAAATTCAGTATATTTTTTTGGTTGAAATATTTTTATTGCGGTCATTCATTGTGTATTTGAGTTTGTTTTGCAACGCATAAACTCACTTGGACATGTACTTGTATATGACATGCTTTGCACTAATTAATTAAATTACACAATCAGGCAGAATTAAATGGTAATTTTTTTATTGCAACCATGGGCCTTTTGTTTGTTGTTTTTGTTTTTGCTCAGTCTATTCAAGACGGTGACAAAAGTTGTGTCATTGTGGCATTTCTCTTGTGAAAATAAAGAGTAGAGAGTGGTTAGAGTAAGGTTATTGTTTGGAACCCATCTATCAGGAACAGTGTAAAAAAAATTTGAAGACTATCTTGGGTTCAATAGTTTATATTTATATCCTGATTATTAATGTGAAGAATAAGATATCTGTCGAATACTTGTGATATAACTGATATAGGCACTGTTTATTTAAATCTTGTCTATTTTATTTTGAAGTACATAATGTATTTTAGATTCATATATTCTATTCAATGATATTTATGAATTTTGATATGCTTATATTTCTTTGATTTCAATCTAGTCCTCATTTATTATTCTTAATCTATGTGAAGTTTGTTCCACATATGAAATATAGGTCATCAAATGGATATTGCTTTTTTACTTTGACTTGAAAGCATAGGTTGGAATTATTTAGAACTTTTGGTTGGTATATTACTTATTTTAATTTTTAATTTCACTGAATATTCATCCAAATCTGAAGGCACTTCTTCTGCATAGATCCGCTATAAGATAATGTAATCACATGTACTTACATTGAAACTATGGCTGTTGATTTTCTTGTACTTCATTCAGGTTTACAATGCAAAGTTTCCCATGGTTGTTCTCAAATTATGAAGTTAGGACTTTGTGAGTCAGCTTCTTAGTTCATAAGTGAATATTATCTTGATAACTATGTAGGTCTTAGTAATAGACACAGGTTTCATTAACTGTAGTTTGGTGTCAACATGGCAACAACTATTTTCATTCTTGGGCTAGTTACCCTTCTGATCCTTAATAGAGGGATTTTTTCCTTTCATTTGAACTAGCTATACACCCTTTCTTTTTTTAACGATTTGATATTACATCTACTATTTTTTGTAAACGTCTTTGTTTATTTTCTGTGGATGAAATTTATTTCAATTTTTTTCCATCCATCAATGTCTATTAGTGTTTCTTTTGGAAAGGAAAAAGAAAAAATGGCTATTATTATTCTTTATCTCACTCTGTTTATATAAATTTGGCATATGTTTCTGCAGTTCCTATTGCAGTTATTGCTTCCTTTAGGAAAATGAAAAAGCTTATGGGAGACTATTTGCTTATAGCAGCTGCGCTGAGGGAGTCTTCCCTTCTTGTAATATTCTTCTTTTCTCATATTAATGCATCAAGTGTTGATGAAGACCTAAACATGCTTAACATGGTAAGGGAAATTCCATTCTTCTAGGTTGTGAGTTCAGATGGAAAGAAGGTGAAACGACTTCATCCTCTTCCATATACCGATGTCAGGGATCCAAAGGTATTAACTTTTGAGGAAAATCTCATTATTTACATTATTTTTTTTATTTGTAGAAATTTCTGGCCTTCTAATTTCTGCACCCTAGTTATGCACTGTTTTGGTAGAGAATCTACCAGAGGATCATTCAGTTGAGAACATTAAAAGAATATTTGGTGAAGCGGGAAAGTATGTCCCCTCCCTACCCCTTCATTTGTTTCTGTTGATGCTTTCTGCAATTTGTGACATAGTATGCTTTTAAAATTTCCAGTATAAAGAATGTATCAATATGTGATCCACATGCTCTGGAAGAGTCATCGAAAAGCAACAAGGCTGAGAAGCATGTCAGCAGTAAGGTATGTCAGTGAAATAACATGGTCTTTATGGAATTTGCTTTTGCGGTATAATTAATGGACAATGGGTGCTACATGCAGCGGTGTACGCCTTTAACTACTAACTGTATGGTTCAATGACCAACATTTAGCTATGGGGCTGAGTTAGAATTGTTCATGCCTACTTATGCTGTTTAAGAGTCAATGTTCTTGTTCTTTGATATCATTATTTGATTAACCCCTTCATTGTTTTGATCATCAGTTGGGAAGTTTTATTCGTTTACGGTTTACATATGATTTCATTGAATCCTCTAGCATGGATCAAACTGGATGTAGTTATTTTAATTTTATTGGAATGATAATAGCGCTCTTTGGTTATCTATCTTGAGGAATAATGGTTATGCCCAGGAGCACAGTAGATAATGACAAGTTTATGGATTAGGATACAAGTGTGTGAAAGTGGGCTTTATTTGGCTCCACATAGCCTTGTGAAATTAAATTTGAGTTTTAGTCATCAAATATGAACCTGCAACTTCTTTTGTTTTGTTGGTAAAAAACTGTAACCTCTTTTGATGATAGACCTAGTCAGTGTTTTCACTAGGAGAATCTACGATACACGTATTTTTATCTTGCTACGCTTTTGTCATAAGCTAAAAAGCTTTGCATTGATGATGATAATTAGAGCAAACATATATAAAGATGATTTTTTTTTTTTTTGGGTAAAATATATAAAGATGATATATATGTAATGCTTCGGACTACTTTATTTATTTATTTGATTTCTTTGTGCAGTTGCATGCCCTTGTGGAGTACGAGACTCTGGAGGCTGCTGAAAAAGCTGTGAGTTTCTGCTGTTTTAATTATATTCCCATACGATTTCTGTTGCTTGAATGTTCAAAAAAGGACTCAGTTTTGTGGTGGATATTGGATCAGGTGGCTACTTTGAATAATGAACAGGACTGGAGAAATGGCATGCGGGTCAAGCTTCTGAAGCAAATGGTATTGGCATTCTTCATCCTTTCTGTCCTTCACTTGCGGTAATTGCTAGAACTAATATGAGTACTGTATATCTTAGGGAAAGTACGGACAGAGAAAACAGACATGGAGGTCTTCTGATTCTGAGAAGAATCATAGCAGCCGGTTGTCTGATCGAATGGGAGATGAGGAGAATCATAGTTCAGGGGAGCATCATGATGATACACCTGATGAAGAGGCAAGTTAATTCCATTCTTATTCTGAGAGTATCGTTAAGCTTGTGATCTCATGTAGGTGGTATTAGTTGTTTTGCCTCTCTGTTATCTAGGATGGGGATCAATTGCATAAAGAGAAAAATGGACAGAAAGGCCGAAACCGGGGACGATGTGGAAGGCAAAAGCATCGAGGCAACAATGGGCATGGTACCTAGACAAACATCTGCTTTTGGTTCTATTCCGTTTAGATCAATTTTTATTTTGTTTGAAAACTTATATTTTTCTTACCTCCTCAGGCCATGGAACTACTTGGTGTAGTCATGCACATGAACCCTCAAAGCCACCACCTGGCCCAAAAATGCCCGATGGAACCAGAGGATTCACAATGGGGCGTGGTCGACCTCCAAATTCAAATCAAAGTTAGCAAAGCGATTTGATGAAAAGATCTATGGGGAGGTTGTGGACTGTTTAGCCGTATTTCTTGTATTACAGGGAGATGTGGAAGTTGTAAGTTGAGAATGTGACAGAAAAGGCATGCATTTGAGAATGTGGTTTAACATGCATGCAGGCAATAGATTTGTATATCAGTGCTTCCCCTCTTTTCTGTTTTTCTTTTCTTTTTTTCTTTTTTGGTTGAACGTCTTATTGTTGTCCTTGTGAATCGAGCAAACAGTTATGTGTAGGTCATTCAGACACGTGATTGATAAATTGTTTGTTTGATCACTACAATGAAAAAATAGATTACAATGTTTAAATTGTGAGCACAGCTCTTTTGGACCTATTTTTCAATTATAATTTTAAAGGGCTCAAGATAGATAACAATGTTCTTTTCTCCTTTGGAGTAATTCCTCCTAAACTTCCTGATTTTTAAAATGTAAGTTTAATCCCTGTGCGGGGGTGTGAATACTGAATTTTGAGCTGTTTTTAGTATTTTTGTATTCTTATATAATTTTTATTTTTTGGTAAATATATTCTGATATAACTTCTTGGCAGCAGATGTATTGCTGATTGTATTTTTTGGTGAAAAGCAGATGTAGTGCTGATGTACAGACTATGTTCATGCTAAATATAAATAGGTTAATAAAAATAAATAAATAAATAAATAGCATATGTGCAAAAAAACCGAACAAAGTGATAGAGACACACGGGTCGGGTTAACGTATTAGGAGCACGTCCAATCACCATTGTCCACTGAATCGAAGACCACCATGTGTGTATGTCCCACGTTACGTGGCAGCTGACGGTGCTTTTAAAAAAACAAGAAAACAAAACAACATTTGCGAGAATTTCGAAGTAGTTCTTTCAGCGTTCCTTTCCCTCCTCTTTCCTCTCCTCTGTAGTTTTGTGGACTTTGGGAAATATGAATAAATTATATTCTGTATAAAATATTATTATTAGGGACAACCTGAATAATCGAATATACCGTCCCAAATAGTGACCAATACACCTACATTGCTCTCCAATCTTTAATGGCCTTCTCCTCCTTCTCCTTCTTCTTCTTTTACTTCTTCTTCACTCTTTCGTTCCTCTTCTCACCAAGATCTGATCCTTTTCATTCCTCTTCTTCCTCAAAGCCATGCCTTCTCGTTCTATGAATCTTCCTAATCTCCCTCCGGACCTTCCTTGCTCCTATAAACGCTGCTTTCTTCCTACGCTTTCTCGTCTTCGATGCGATTCCCTCTTGCATCGTTCTGATTCCTCTTCCGCTCTTAAGGTTATTTTATTTTTATGCAGTTGCTAGATATTACGTTGCAATCTTAATTGTCAATAGACAAAGCAGAAAACATTTTTTATTTTTCTGGAAATTGTTGATTTATGTTGCTTTCTCGTACACTAGAACAAAAATTTAAGACACTTCGATATGCTCAACAGGTTTTCTTCGAATTGGACTTTATTTTTCGAGCTCCGAAATTGTTCACAATATTGAAAACAAGCTCTTTATTCTTGCAAACCGTGCAGTTGGTTGATATAGTTTGTTCTTATGGCGATTTTATTTTTATGAATTTAATGACGGTCTGTTTTTGTAGTTTAGTGGATCAAACATTCGAAGACGTGGGGGTCGTTTGCCGCTTCGTCATGTTCATTTCAGGGCTTTTGATGGGGTAATAATTTTTCTAGTAAACTCTTAAGGCTGTCGATGGTTACCCTTGTTCTGTTATTTGATCTAGTTTACTTTATATAAAAGGTTTTGCTATTGTAAGGTCAAGGTGTTAGTGTTGGAATCAAGATTTTCTTTTTCAGCTTTGAACGTTTCAAGGACTGAAACAAAAAAATAAAAAATATATTTAGAGTTCACGGGTCTTGACTGGGTTCACTTTTTCAGTATGTCAATAAATTCATATTTGATCATTAATTAAATTTTAAATCTTAGTCCCATTTTAGCCCTTTCATATGACCCAAAGGTTAATAAAGAAAGACTGGATTCTAAAAGACTAACATTATATATTGTATAAGATTCTATTAGTATTTTGGAATTAATTATTCTTTCATTGAAAGCTTAATTGTGTGCAACCTTTCATTTGATAGAATAGTAATTTGACTTTAAATAATGTTTTAGGTATGACAGAGCTGGGATTACATTTAGAAGGAGAGTGCAGGGCATAAGTTTTTGCATTTATGTCTGTGTCTGTGTGCTTTGTATACTGATTAATAAGAAACAATACACATCATATTAAGAAGATTTTGTATTCATTAGGATTCAGGTGATATTCCGTCATTTGATGATTGGGGTGACTCAGAGGAGACCATGGCACAGACAATGTCTTCCAGTGATGGTGAAGATAGCGATGCAGAATTCATACTAACTCCGGTGAATGATGTTGAATTGCCTGCTATCAGGGTTTCAAACAATGATGCTTTAACACTGACTGCTCATCGGCTTGCAATGCTTGGAATAGGGCGTAAGAGACACAGGCAAGTATGTGTGACGTAAAATAAGTTTCCTGCATAGCATTCCTCATTGCCAATTGCTGATCTTTTACCCTTTTCTTCACTTCAACTTTTGTGTGATATTTGTGTCTCAAGTTGAAAAGACAGCAGAGTATGTGTAAAATATGCTAGAATTCACTCCAAGTAGTTGTACTAAACTACTAATGAGGATTTTGAATATTGTTTCTATGGTTTTTGACCAGTCTTTGACACACTATATTGCAGGATCAAACATGGAGTGTTAGTTAATGCCGGTCTGATTATCTTCTTAATAGTGGTACTTGTGTATGTGGATTGGTGTGCATGGCGCATCGTTAGACTACCTTTAGATCCATTTCATTTGACCCGCCCCTTTCTAATTTCAGTCATTCTAGCTTCCTGTGCTGGCTATGTCTGTGTCCCATTACTCTATGGCTTGAAGGTCTATCAAATAATCAGGAAAGAAGGGCCAGTTAGACATTCTTTAAAAAAGAGAACTCCCACAATGGGTGGATTGTTTTTTATACCCGTAGGTGTATTTGTTGCAAAATTTATGGCTGGTTTTTCTTCTAGTGAAGTTTCTGGAGCAGCTGCGGCAACTCTAGCATTTGCTGCAATTGGATTAAGTGATGATATCTTCAGCTTAATCAAGAATCAAAATAGTGGTTTATCTCCGTGGCTAAAAATTCTCCTCGAGGTAAAACTTCTGTACTGTTGCTTATTGTTAAATTTAAACTGTTAGTTGATTTAACAGTTGTGTGCTTCATAACCTTGTAAGTAACAATTAGTAGTTAATACTTCACAGGCAGCTGTTGGGACCTGGTTTTCATTTTGGTTGGATACTGCAAGTATTTCATCACCTTACAGCATGTATACCTTCTTGTAACTAATCTGATCAACATTTTTCTGATGGTAACTCACATATCTATTCTTGCAGTGAAAAACTGATAAGAAACTATCAACTTATATTTAAAAATTGGAATTTTCTAGATTTCATTGACCCAGTATTGGGTGGTTGGCCACATTTTCAATGAATTGTATAATTTGTAATAATTGTTTACTTCTCTCAACTCTCCATTCCTCACCCCAAGAAAGAATATAAATACATGTACATGCAAACTAAAAGAAACAAATGTATGCAAAAGGTGACTAGTCCATATTCTAATGGTGAAAGGGAATTTCCTAAACTTACTAGAATTATATCTCATATATGGTTTAGACTTGCAATTGTACATACAACATTAACATATGTAGTAAGAGAAATGTGTTTAAAAAGTTTCAATTATAGGGAAAGAGAAGGTAAGAAATTCAATGAAACGTTATTGTTTATAAGAAGTTTTGGTAACAATATAGAATCAGATTCAAGTAGTCCAGGAACTGTATTTACTTATCATTGTCCTTTTTTGTGAATTTAGTACTTGGACAGCATGGGTGTATTACCTTCTCAAAAATATTGCTTTTACCCCATTCGTTTTTTTTTTTTTTTTCCATCTTAATGCAGGAAAATGCTGGTTCCCCTTCCTGCTTCACTGGGCTTGGTGTGCCTGGGAAAATTTTATCTAATGTTAACTTCATTTTGTTTCGTTTCGATGGCAAATGGGGTTAACTTAACAGATGGACTCGATGGGCTGGCTGGTGGGACTGCTGCACTGGCTTTTATAGGAATGTCTATTGCAGTGCTTCCAATATGTTCCGGTGAGTTTGAGGGTTTTGTTAAGTAATAATATGAATTTTAGTGGATCATTTCCTTTTGTGGTTTGAGTATAATCTTAAACATGTAGCAGAGATGTGGAATTACATAGTAATGCAAAATTAAGTAAAAGTAGAATTAGAATTTAGTTTGAGTTGATGTATGTGGTGCCATGGAGGAATCATATGTAAACTATATCATTTGATGATTTTTGAAAGGGATCTATACTTTCAAGTCGATTAGTTAGTTTATTTGTATAAGTATGTAATATAATTGAAAGGTTTATATTACATAGATATGCAAAATTTTCAAATTTATTGTTTGGCTTACCTGATAATTAAACTTTCAAACCACTGTCATCTACCAAAGAAAATAATTAAATACAAACAACAAATGAGAAGAACATAGCTTGAGGTGGAAGATTAATATTTCAACTGGCTGATTAGAGAATATTATCTGACATGCTATTGTTTGTTGGTCGGATTATATTATGCCAATTTGCATTTCATTGGCATCCAAGCCAAGTATTAACCAATGTTTTACCTTCTTCCAAAGCAGACCTAGCTATTTTTGGAGCATCAATGGCAGGAGCCTGTGTTGGATTTCTTTTGCACAATCGGTACAAAGCGTCTGTGTTTATGGGAGATACTGGATCATTGGCACTAGGTGGAGCCTTGGCTGCAATGGCTGCTTGTACAGGAATGTTCCTTCCATTATTTGTTGCATCCGGTATCTTTGTAATGGAAGCATCATCTGTTATTATGCAGGTTCTAATCCATTTCAAGCACTTTCAACCCTGTTACCATTCTTTTTCTACTAGCTTTCTATCTTATCCCTATATGTCTTTGTTAATGTCATTTCTTTCTTTTTGTTTGGCCAAAAAATTGAAGTTTTCCTGTCTTAATTCTTGACATTACATTTTAGGTAATGTACTTCAAGACCACCAATTACTTCCTAGGAGCTGGCCGCCGCCTATTCCGAATGGCACCCTTTCATCATCACCTCGAGTTATGCGGGCTCAAAGAACCAATAATCGTTGCAGGAGCATATGTTATGTCGTCTGCATTGGCTTTATTTGCTGGCTATTTGGGCCTTATATCTGCATAGTGTTGGAAGCTTCTTCGTCCTGACTTGTAGTTAGGCCACTAATATTACTCTTTTCTTCTTTCATATCTCTATATGATTTATTATTTTTGTTGAAGTTTTTACTTACTTAGGTCACCATTTTTTATATCTCTCAAAATACAGCAAGAGAGAAATAGGATTTTATTCACCAAATTAAGAGAGAGAGAGAGAGAGAGAGAGAGAGAAATAGGATTTGTATACACGTGGAATTCTATGTTTGATTTTTATGATAGTGATGATTATTTCATAAGTTGATTATATTAAATTTTGATATATTCTGATGAACATATAAAGAAGCCATTGGATAGTGAATAATCAATAGATAATAAAAAGAAAACTAAAATTTGGATGGTGAAGTTTATTAGAATTATATCCATTTGAATGCGTTTAATTTCACCAATACCCCAATATTTTAATAATAAAATAAAATCACTAATGCCATATGCACCACTAAAACATGAAGGTAATGTTAGGAATGCAATGACCCAGAAAAAAAGCCTGTTCCAAATATTTAAAGGGTGGAAATTTGTACAAGCTATAGTTTATCCAAAATAAACCTAAATATATAGGTTTGTTTTTGTTTGAACCTACATTTTTCGTTTTTATATTTAAATACTAATTTATACAAGTCAGTAGGTCACCAATGATAATGAATAATGGAAATTTGGATAAAATATAAGGTTTGTTTTTGTTTGAGCTACAAAATAAGCTATAGTTTTTTTTAATATATATATATATATATATGAAAATTCAGAATTGATAAAAACAATATTTGAGAGAGCATACACTTCAGGGCATAAAATTCAAACATATTGATAATTTTGGATGCAACGACTAAAAAGTATTTGACCCAATTTACAATTTAAAATTTCTATTTTTTGTAAAGTTTTGGTGCAGAGTAATTTTGTACTGAAAAATGGAAATAATATGGTTAAAAAAATTGAAAATATTGTCACAATAAACTACAAGGTAAAGGTTGCTTAAAAAAAATAAAAAAGGTAAAGGTAAATAAAGGTCATTTATGTCAATTCAAATTATTAGAGTCTCATCGCAAAACCCTAATCTTTGCGCCATATAAACCTAAGCAGACACAGAAGATTCACTTTCTGCCTCCGTAGTGTTTACAGGTACTAAGAGCTCTACAAAGGAACCCTAGTTCTCAATCTCGTCGTTTCGGAAACATGGTAAGCAAAACTCAACCTGATCTGCAACTACTAAAGTTTCCTTTGCTCAAAGGATTTCGCTTTTGTGCCCTTCAATTCAGTATTGCCATTCATCTTGCGAGCAACTTTCGTGCTCAAAGGAATCTTAGTTTATTTTTGTTTATTTCAGATCGAGAATGCTAGATTTCTTTTCTTCTGCTTAAAAGATTTGAAATTTAACTTGGATTTAAATTGATATGTCCTACAACATTTAGAGATAAAGTTTCCGTAAGTCATGTCTTAGTGTAATTAGATTTGGTATATTTTGGCTTACATGTGTTAATTCGTTGTTTACATGCTCCCTTAAATTCAGATAAATCTCGAGTTTTATGTATTTAATTAGTACCAAAACACTTGACTTGATTTCTTCACTTTTTGAAAGCAAGATTTGATTGTGTTTGTTCTCTACAAGTCTTCTTTCTTCCTAGGACTTCAAATGTTCATCGTTGTAATATGCCTGTAAATTAGTATTTATCCATAACATTCTCTTAAAGGAGATCTTTAATGCTCACCGTGCTACTATACTTGGTCTTTTCATTATATATGTGGTTTTGACTTGGGCTTCCCCAGCACTGGAAGATGGGTAAGTAAAGCTTTTAAAGAAAATGTACCGTATAAATTGGAGAGAAATAATTTCGTTGGTAATCTGTATATAGTTTGTAAACAGTTTTCAAATGGCGTTACTTCTCTCATCTTGTCTAAAGTTGTTGTCAGAGGCGTTTGATAAGTGTGTATTTTTTTTTTCTTTTATAAATAATACCAGACGTTGTAACTTTTGTTGTTTGTCAATCGTTTCCCTTGGGAAGGGTAGACTGAGCTATGATGACTTGCTGTTATCTGCATTCTGTATACATATCTTAGCTTATAAGAATAATCTGTGGGAGACTCCTATAGCATCTACTTTTGACCTAACAATAAGCATCTATTTGGACTAGCTTTATACCTTGGAGTGTTAACTTTCTTAGATGTGTCATGTTTGATATAGTCGAAGAAGAAGACCAGAGAACCAAAAGAGGAAAACATCACCCTTGGACCTGCTGTCAAAGATGGAGAACATGTTTTTGGCGTGGCTCACATTTTTGCATCATTCAATGACACATTTATTGTAAGTTTTGATTTATTTGTTGTATGCATCATATATTGTGTACCACTTCTTATTATACCAATTGTTTCTTGTTTATATTGCAGCATGTGACTGATCTCTCAGGAAGAGAAACCCTTGTACGCATCACTGGTAGGAAAAAATTTCTCTAAGATTTTTTCACTTCTTTTAGATTAATTAGTATTTAATGATTCACATCTTAAATCTATGGTATTAGTATTGTCCTTTGAATTTTATTTGAATTTTCTTTAATGCAAAATGAAATGCATGTTGTTGCTTATATGTCTTAAAGTTTATCTATTCACTCTAAAGCTCAGTACTACGAATAATTCTATGATTTCTGTTCTAGCATGTGTGTTCCCAGTGTTCAATGCATTTTAAAGAGTATCAGGCAACAAAAACCTCGTTTTTTATTTAATTCTAAAATTTTGTTAACATACTCTATGTAGGTCTTTTCTTTCATTTTACCTGCAATTTGTCATAATTGTTGTATCTTTTCTTTAATTGTAGGTGGTATGAAGGTTAAAGCTGATAGAGATGAATCGTCCCCATATGCTGCCATGCTTGCAGCACAGGATGTTGCCCAAAGATGCAAGGTGGCGATCCATGTTATATGGTCCTTTTTTTTTTAGATTTTAAATTTAATCAATAGTTTTTGGGTAATTGATTGAGCACATTTTGTTGGCATTTCGATTTTGTAGTTGAAATTATGCTTGTATGTTAAAATTTATTTTGTTAGCTTGACTGAATTATGGTTCTGATGGAGCAGGAATTAGGTATTACTGCTCTTCATATTAAGCTCCGAGCTACGGGAGGAAACAAAACAAAGACTCCTGGACCTGGTGCTCAGTCTGCACTTCGAGCTCTTGCTCGTTCTGGGATGAGAATTGGCCGTATTGGTAAGATGTCATTTTCTTGGAGTTGGCTTCATAACGTTATGATAGCTCAAAATAAATTTTATCATGTATCATAATTCATACTGTTTCTTCATTTACTACGTAATGAAAGGCACAAACAATTCTTAATATATATATATATATATATATTAGTTTTTGCTTTCTGTAGTTATGCTTGTTGACATGCATCAGCACTCACAAACACTTGCGTTTTATACACTGGTACCTGCAAGTGTTTCACTAGTTTATATGGTGGCTGCTTTAGTACTTGCACAAAGAATCATTTATTAACATGTCCTGCTTTAGTACTTGCACAAGGAATCACTAGTTTGTTTGTTTTTTTTTTTTTAATTTAGATCTTTTAATTATGTTGAAATTCATTAAATTTGATAATGCAAATATCTCTTATGTTTCAGAGGATGTTACTCCAATTCCGACAGATAGCACCCGTCGAAAGGGTGGTAGAAGAGGAAGAAGGCTGTGAGTGCATTTTTTTCCCTTTTTATTATTTACCATTGCGGGACTTCTGTGGGCTTGTATTTTTCAATGGTGTGAGTTATGTCATCACAATTGCTGTGCTTCAGTGGGATAACGACACCTCTAAACTAGGACGATATTTTATTTTCCAGTTATGGAATTAATATTTTATTTTCTCAATTTTGGTGATGCAAAATATCTATTTTAAATTGTGTAGACATAGTCGTGGTTTTTTATGGAATATCTGATTTTACTGCTTATCACGCGGTATTTTTGAGTAGTTGCATTAAGGTTCTGGTGCCTTTGGTTCTTGTTCTACGCTTTAGTTCAAGTTCAGTCGTTCTATGGATTGAAGTCAGATTAGATCATCTAAACCCTGCCTTCCAGTTTCCTCACCATTTTCTTTGGCGAACCCTTTCTACCTCTTTCTTGACTAAGCCATTTGTTATGCCTGCTGTTCTTCTACCTTACAAAATTATTCATTATTTACCATATCATTGATAATCAAATTATTAGAAAAAGATAATTGATATAGGGGCATAATTAAGGTTGCCCTGAAACTAATTTATTATAGTTAAATTTTAAGAACTTATGCCGATTTAATATAGTTCATGGTTTTTATTAAACAAAACAAAATCTTACCGGCCTAACTTATCAAAGTACTTTTTTTTTTCCCTAATTCAAGTGGTACTTGCTGTTTGGCCTACATTTTTTTTCCCCTAATTCAAGTTGAACTTACTCTTTGATCTAGTTATGTCATCACAATTGCTGTGATGAATATATATATATACATTAGTAAAATTGAAGCAAATTAATATATATACATGTATATATATTGTGCTTGCTCTTTGGTCTTGAATTCAACGGTACAAGTTTAGAAAGGAAAATTGAAGCTAAAAAATAAAAAAGACGTGATTGAAGGGGAAAAAAAACCAGATCAATTAATTGGGGATTGACCGACTTTTTAATTTGGCTGGGACAGCATGACGCATTCTTTGACACCGATACTGTGTTGCAGTCTCTTTGTTGTCATTCTATTTGAAGCGAGAAAAGTTGCATTAGAGCATTTCCCTCTTTCTATTTAAAAAAAATTTATGTAGCATAAAATAAATAGATATTCTTATTTAAAAAAAAAATTAATGATTCTGTTTAAATAGTTTATTAAGCTGATGTATATTTAGAAAACTGTTTACTTTTAGAAAATCTGTTAGAGAGTTTAACTTATTAATTATTTTTATTAATTTTTTTGTTAACTTTTAGATCTATTTTAATTTGTTTTGAATACAATTATTGGATATAATTTTTAATAGACACTGTCTATTAAATAGATATTGTGTCAGTAGAAATTTTTTGCCACAGATTCTAATGAAAAAAATCAATATTTTTATATTTGAACTATGACTACGTAGAGAGATATTTAATTTAATTTTTTTTATTTTTTATGACATTTTAGTATTTAACTCTTCAAAATGCAACACCAATAGTATTTCAGCTCATTTTTGTCTAAAATGCTTTGTAATTTTCATGTGTAGCGTAAGTGATGTGATAAACAGTAACAAAATAAAATATATCATTTCACACTAACAAACACACTAATCTCTCTTGTTTTTGAATTTTGGGATCAAAATATATTATTAAAAAAAAAAAGTTAGACGAAAAACTCGTTGAACTTCGTTTCCAATTTTCGATCGAAAATTAAGGGCCCAAACACGATCATAAGAACACACAGCAAGTAGAATCCACAACCACAAGCTAAACGTAAAACACTCAACATCCAAATCGAAAAAAAAAAAAAAAAAAAGAAGAAGAAGAAGAAGAAGAAAAAAAAAAAAGACAATCGTTAAACAGAAAGAAACCCAAATAAAAACCAATTTTATAACATAGAAGAACATAAATATAAGCTAATATAAAATATACACTGTCACTAGTATTAACAGTGACAAATCAATAATAAAATAGCATTAATAATTACTATTAGTGACGATGTATATTTTACATACTCTAACTGTGTGTGATAATGTAACCCTCCGCTTCCATCCTCTTCGTCTTGCTCTTTGTTGTTTAACTTCTTATTCTTCTTCTTCATGTTTTTCCTGTACAAACAGACTCATCTTGCTATTGTTGATGGTGGGTAGTGAAGGGGCTCTGTCTAGACTTTGCTTCCAAATTGAGCCTCAACAAAGTCAGATCTGGAAATCAACTCTCATCAATAGTTTTTTCTTTGATTTTAAATAAAAATAAGAAGAAGAAGAACAAAGAGAGAGGGGAAGAGAGAAGACTAGGACCTTTTTTTAAAGATTTTATTATTAATTTAACAATCTGAGAAGAGAGCAATCAACTTAAATTAAAAATTAAATTAAGATATTATTATTATTATTATTATTACAATCTGAGAACAATTAGAAATTATGACTCTTTTTTTCACTAATCCTTTTTTTCTTTTCATTATTTTGATCATCAAATTTGGAAAGCAAGAGAGGTTGTGAAAAATAAAGGTAGGCAAAAATCGAACTAAATCGTTGTTTTTGGGTAGAACAAAACGATTTGGGTTGGTTTAGTATATAACCAAACTGTTCTTAACAGTTTGATTTGCAGTTTGGATGGTTTTTAGACCAATCCAACCCAAACCGCACATTAATATATAATATATTTATAATATTTTTTATTATTAATATATATTTAATATTTTTTATTATTAATATTATTAATTTAATAGATATTACTGATAGTTTTACTTTTAATTTTAATATTAATATTTTTTTTATTTGATTTTTTTTATCAATGTTTGAATTGTGAAATGTAATACTTTGTTTGGGATGTTTGGGATATTTGATATATTTTATGTTTTTCTATTTATGTTTGGAATGTTTGATGAATTTTATGTTTTTCTTCTTATGTTTGATATGTTTACAATTTTCATTTTGGACTATAAAATTAAATGTCGCAGTCCAAACTGCTAAACTAAACCGCACCAAACTGTTCTTGAACAGTTTAGTTTGGTTTGAATGGTTTCAACGGTTTGGCTTGGTTTGTCATTAAGCTAAACCGCAAACTATAGTTTGGTCTAAATTTTTATAAAAAACCGAACCAAACTGGACCGTGCCCATCTCTAATAAAAAGATGTATTTTACTTATGCTATTGTGTATCAGGTGCACTTCAAGTGAAGATAACGAAACATTTAAGATGGAAATGGATTTGAATACTACCATGGGAATGGAACTAAAAATAAAAAATAAAAAAATAATAATATTTGTTTGTATCATCTAATATGGTTCAAATATTATCACTTACATTTATTAAAATACCACGTCTGTTTTATTATGTTGCTCATGCAATCAAACAACCGTTGGATATGGAAGATATGTCACACACACACCCTCTTTAATTTTCAATGCACAACCACCAATCTCAAAAAAACCAACATTCATGAAATTAAGCCCAGTCTTCATCTTGCTCTTCAAATTCACCACCACCATACCTATCCTGTTTGTTTCTTTTCCTCTGTTTCTCTCTGCTATCCATAATTCCACATGCCCTGCTTTTACCTCAAGGTCATGCTAATTAATGCTCAAACCCACAAAGTACAAACATCAACTGGCTTATCAAATTACGTACTCTACTGATTATTTTAACATATAAGCTCACTTTGGTAATTGGACCGCATAAATTGAACGGATATTAAATTTTTGGTATCAAACAAATTAAGCCCCCGTACAGCTGCTATTTTCTTTTCAAAAATCAATATAAGACAAAACCATGACGTTTCAGGACCACTATAACGTCTCCGACGGATGAAAATTGAAAGCGGGCGTGAACTTTTGATTTTGCTTCAGTATATTTTAATTTAATCACGTGAGATGCACGTGAAAGCTCACCTGGTAGGATTATAGCATTTTTGTATATGTAT